>APFE030828914.1:470406-500515 GCA_000404065.3 Pinus taeda | reverse complement strand
GCTCGATGTGATCTTTCACTTCTTGAACATTTTTCTTCTTGATATGTCCTTCTATATTGATAGTTTGAGGAGTGGTAATTCCGGCCAATGCATTACAGGATATGGTTGGATTCATTTCTTCTTTCTCGATGTGATCTTTCACTTCATGAACCTTTTTCTTCTTGATATGTCCTTCTATCTTGAGAGTTTGAGGAGTGGTAATTCTTGCCAATGCTTTACAAGATATGGTCGGATTCATTTCTTCTTTCTCTAGGGTTGGTTCTTGGTGTATATCCTCTTCTTTTGATGTTTCTTGATCCTTTTCTTCCTCCTCTTCACAATCAATATAAAAATAATTTCTTCTAAGCACACTTATGACCTTTAATGTATTTGTTATCATAATTGTAACAAAGTCCTTTCTCTCCTTTTTCTTCCAATTGTTGTGGTGTCAACCTTGTAGGTTGTGGAAGGCTAGGAGAAACAACACTTCCATCTTTATAGTTGTGAGGGGTGGAATTCCTTGTTGCCATTATTTTTCTTTCCACTTTTCTTGCCAACCTGAATGTCTTCTCCAATGAATCAGGTTCCCAAAGATGCACCTCACGTTGAATGTTATCCCTTAAGGTCCCTATGGAGACATCAATCCTCTGCTTCTCTGGAATATCATTTTCCCTTATATTCAATTTTTGAATGTCCTCAATGTGCTCTACCAGTGAACACTTTTGTTTGAGATTTATCAATTGGCTAAAGAAGGTGTTTCTCTTTGTATCCTTATAATGTGCTATGATTTCCTCCGTGAAAATTGACCACGTAACAAGTGGTTTATGAGAACAAATCCTTTTATACCATAAAAATTAATTTGGAACTAAATATGAAGATGAAATACATACCTCTTGTAACAGTTGCACCTCATGTAGATCAAAATATTGTTCCATTTGTAGTATCCAATTCACTGGATCCTTGCCATCAAACTTCCTCGTATTTCATTTTCTTGGTTTTAGGAGCTGAATATTGAAATGACTGTAACTTTGTAATTTCAGATCTTCCAGTTCTAAAATCGTGACCTGCAGTATCCCTCTTGATCCTCTTTCCAATGCCACTAGTCTGATCGAAATTGGATTCTCCAAGAAAGTGTTATGCACAATCTCCCTAGATGACGTGATTATATACCTTTTTAGAAGAGTGAACTTGTATGAAGTGCCACGTTTCACTGTTTTGACCTTCGAATTGGCAAAAGATACACAAAAAACTACATTCCATCCTATTAATATAAATTCTTACAAAATTTCAATTTGATGCTCAGAGCGAAATTTATGATGATTTTCCCAAGGTCACCTGTTTAAGATGTAATTCGGGAGTTTGCAAAAACCATAACTTCCTCAGATCATATATTAGAAGATATGGCGAGAAAATATCTGAAACTTAGACCCAAGGTTCATACAACCTTCTTCTCAAATGGGATTGTTTTGTATCTTTTTAAAACTTCGTAGCGAATAGGTTATAGCGAAACTTTGACGATCACCTGTTTTAGATGAAATTCTAGAGCTTGCACAAACACTAACTTTCTCAGATCATATCTCTGAAACTATAGTGAGACAAGATTTGAAATTTGCACTAAAGGTTCAGCGAGATTTCTTCTCAAATGGGTTTTGGCTTTAACTTCTGAAACATCGCAAAAAAAATGTTATAGTGAAAATCCCATGATGACTTGTTTGGAGTAGCGAAACCCTAGAATCCAAAGCTCCAATACCAAATGTTAGGAAACTAGCTCACAAAAAGATAGAAAATATAGATCAATGCCTTATAATTCAGCCTCTTCGATGGGGAAACCTCCTTTACATTACAAAAATTAACAATTCTTGGATGATACAAATGATAAGACGTCCTTTCTATATATAGGAGTCTAAGGTGTCATAATATAATAAGAGCTGACATAACAATAATAATGTAAGTGCACAATAATAACAATAGTGGGCTTCTATGGGGAAAAATAATAATAATATGGGGACTACATGGGCACAACAATATAATAAGGGGGTTATACTAATAACAATAAGGTGTTATACTAGTAATATTGGGACCTACCATGTAGTTGGAAGTGTTGTCGCTAGTGGAGCTGCTGGGGCCAATGAAGCTGCTAAAGTAGAAGGATTTGTTGTATTAACAGTAGCAATAGCAGTAGCAGTAGCTGTCTCAATGATGACCTGCTTCAACTATATTAAATTGTCCAATTCATTCTCAATTTCTTTTAATTGAGAATTTAGCTGGAGAATGAGATCCATCATCTCATCTTTCTAGCTTTGGCTCTCTAGGACCTCCTTGGTCTGTGGATGTTTCGAAGAGGGTAACTTTAGTTGTTTCTTCAAAGTAGAAATATCTTCACTTTTCTTCTTTATTAATTTTTTGCACCCTTGATATCATTTGGATTAAATCCAATTTCAATAACCAAGTCTTCTAGTGACTTGATTATGTTATCCTTTGCCTGTGATGATGGTTTCTCTAGCTTATATTATGTTGTGATGTTGTTTAGAGAGTTTTGAAGTTTTTGAACACTCATGGCCTTTTTGGTCATCATTGAGTATATCATTTCACCCGGCTTCTTATGAAATTCAATTTGATCAATAGGGTGAACATCCCTGGCCAAAACTTCAAACTCTGTCATCCTATAATCTGCTAATGATTTAGGCTACTGGACTGTAGGTTTCAAAAAGGTCATTTGAATTTTACCAGTTTTAATGTCAAGAGCTGACATCAACCTATTCTGATTGCTAGGAGTCTATTTGAAGTACTGGGCATATGCTTTAGCTTTTAATGTCTCATTTCTTAATTTGATCTCCTTATACTTCTCCTTTATGTATTTTTCCTTATCCACTGGTTTTCTTGATGATGAGACCTCTATGCTAAGCTGTTTCTAAATTCTTTGAGTATTTGAGGTGGAAGGTTGATGTGTTTCCTCTGAAACTAATGGAGTTGTATTTTCTCAGACCCCTATATCTGTGTCCATAATTTGGAGTGTCTTTACTATCTTAATGAACTCTTCTTTCTCTTCTTGTTCATTTACAGGATTTAGCTTGGGCTTTTTCCTGTACATGATTTCAAATCTGTCATGTTTTGTATCTATGGTTGAGCAAGAACCTTCTTCCCTAGTCCTTTTTTTACATTTGTCTTGCAGGGCTGGAGTATGCAGAATGGAACTAGTATCCATTTGTTTTTCCATATCTATCAAGGTATTTTCCAACCACTTTGACTAGTTTCCATAATTTTCAATGTCTACCCTGGACTCATGCATAAAAGGGGTCAATTTGAATTTGAGCCTTAGCTTGTTTGTGACTCCTAAAGGATCATATTGCCATTTAAAAATGCTACTGAACTTCATTTCGTATAAACCCTTCTCTACTTCTTCTCTAACCTCCATGTTATTACCGATAAAAGGACCCAGCTAGTTTTTGATCTTGAACTATGTTTTCTTCCTAGCTGATAAAATATTTACATCATCTAAATTTATACTCTACTTGGTATATTCTAATGCAGATATTCTCATAGGGAGATATTTTGGTAGCTTATAGGGAGTGAGCTAGCATCCATATATTCTAATTTTAGTATCATATTGGTATAGATACCAGTCTCTTATTCTACTATTTTTAGACAATTACAAAACTCTTTTTATCTCATCACTGATCCTGGGTTGATTGCTACTTGTTAGCATATTTACAACTAGATGCACAAAGGAATCAATGAACTCTTTGTAACTAAAAATAGCGGAATACTTTTGGATTAAGGGTGTCCAAAATTTGACTAATCTGGGATTGTCCTTAGTGTCCAACTTCTGGATATTGATTGGAAACGTATTTGACTATAAATATAAGAACATGTGGAACAACACTGAAAAGTATTTAAATACTCTTTCATTTGGAAATTTGATTAATTGATCATGGATTCTGTCTACCAAGAACTGGGAAACATTCAGGACTATTGTTGGAGGCTTTCCTGGGAAAAAAATGGAGAGGAAAGCAATTATAGGCTCATCCACATGCTCATTGGTGGTATATCCTAGAATGCAAGAGAGTATGGTAACAATTTGTCTATCCCTCTCGGAGAAAATGGTGGCTAAGTATGGAGGACTGTATGTAGGAGTATGAGACTCTTCTAGTGGGAAAGTCTGAAAGATTTGAGTTCCCTTGGGAAGGTCCAACTTCAAGTAGAGTTCAAGTAGGCTTTCAATGGAAAATGAGATTTCATTTGGGTTTATTTGGATTTGTAGCATTTGGTTTATTGACTCTGCAGTGATTGTAAGAAAAATCTGTTGGTTGGGAGAGACTATGGCTCTCTGGCTTGGTATATAATAGTTTTGGCATTGACGGATTATTTTAGGAAACTAGTAAACCTATGGGAACAGGTATTTAGGAAAATTGGATTCCCATAGATGAATTTCATCATTTTGGTTCAAGAATTTTTCTTTACTCTAGTAGTGGAATTTCAAAAGATGGTTAGAGGAAACTGTGTCTTTAATTTGGAAATCTTTGTTAGCCAATGGGAGGTGGTCAACATCCAGGTGACAGGTTTGCAGGGGTTTCTCATTTAGAATGCTTTGGGAAGCCAAAATTTGGTTTATTCTATTGAATTATTATTTCTCTGGATTTAGGAGTAGGGTTAGGAGCTCTGGAATAGTCGGAAGAATGAATATAGTCTATAGGAAAGGGTTTCTTCGGATGCATAGTAGGTTTCTTCAGTTTGGTAAGGTTTTTGATTAATTCGACAAGGTTTTTAATTAATTCAGTTAATTAACCTTTCACAATTACTTTGCAGAGCTTAAATACAGAGTTGTTCTGGTTCTTTCAAGAATACCTAGAAAAACGATGATTAGGTGTGCAGATAGGTTTCTGAGGCTTGAATTGTATGTGGGCTACTTGAAATTTGAAGTTTGTCATGTCTTATGGTTGTAGGTGAGGTTAAAATGGTTGAGTAGAGCTTTGGGTTTTAGAATTGGTCTACAAAGGTGTTTTACAAAATAACAGTGAAAAGAGTGAAAAGGTGGATATTTTGGCTTTTAACCAACAATGGTTCACTTTTGGGCAAGGGATTAAAGTATGAATAGTGGGCAATTTCATTCTACGTAGGGAGGCGGTTTTGTGGCATATCACACCGCTTTTGAGTGGAGGGTGATATTTTTTGAGAGCACACGATATAATGTGGGGCTGCCACATCGCAAAAGAGTGCTCGGGAAAAACCACAAATCTCGCGTGCTTTTGGAATTTTAACTATCGAACGATGGGAGCGTGCGACATGAGTATGGGCCGTTGGATCTAGGAGTGTCTGAACGGAGGGCTATCACACGACAAAGTTGAAAGGACTGAGTCAAGGTGTGGTTGGTGGGGCCTGGGGATAAATAATGCGGTAGTTTACATATATTTCAAAGGTTTAGTGTTGGCTTAGTGCAGCCTAACCCAGGTTCAGAAGTGATTTAGCCAAGCAAATCCCAGTACTACTAGACCTTTCACCAACAGTCTGCGGAACGTGGACTGAGGTCTCACCCAAAGTAGTATGGGAGGGTGCCAGAACTAGGTTTCTGCACCTTAGGTATGTCTGATATGTGGTGATTTGTACGCGATTCAACCTTCGCACTTACTGGGCTACGCGCACCTACGAGCCCTTCGCGTCCTTCGTGTAGCTCTAGCTATAGCGTGACCAGTGTTAATTACCCAAATCTTCCTTACATAGATTCTGTTTGTTACTTACTTAGAGGATTTTGATACATAAGCATTCATATCAATGTTTACCAAGTGCCCGCAAATAAATAAATAGATACAATTAACACATAACATAAAGATACAGATCCACGAAATAGATGCACAATATGCCGAATCAAACTTATCTTTATTAGCAATCATTTTCAAGTTCAGTTCAATACAAACCCAACTCCGCCCTGCCCACTTAGCTATAGGGGTCTGCGCACTCAGCTGTGGACTCTACTAGGCCTCTGCACACTCAGATGCAGACCCTCTACCTACTACTACAACCCAATACACTTCAGTTCCACTTCTATCGTCTAATCATGCCTTTGCATCTGTCTATTACTTTCTTCCTTCCTCAAAAAATAACTTTACACTTATAGCCTCACTCTATTTATACAATCCTGTGGTCCGCGGGGCATGGGTAGGCTAACACAACTTTACATTATTTTACAATTCTTAAGGTAGACAACCCTATGAATCATCCTAAACCTTCTCACTCTGCGTTCGTACTTCGTGGAGTCTTTACATTACATTGACCAAAACTCGGGCTTTAAGCCCCAAAACCTACTGCGGGAGATCCCATGCCCAACAAGAATCCAACACAATCATTGTGACTCATCCCGAGTCACTCTACAATTGCTACAATCTCTGCGCGAAGCCCATCCAGCAAGTCTGGCGCAACTTGGGTGTCCGCAACACATTGTTCGGTTGTCTAGTGTACTTGTTACACATGTAGCTCTGAACCTTCATGATCAGGGTCACATTCTTGTCCAACCATATAAAGTTCCTACATCTCTGCCAGCTTCCCTTGAATGGTAGCTATAATTGTGAATCCTTCATCCATCCATGGTTGGATGCGTGCTTTAAGCAGGGCTTCTTTTTGGCACGCGACATCTAATTGGTCCTTCAATGCCCTTGCCTGTTGTAGTCTAGTGAGGCGTTGAGTAAGGACAACCATCTGCATGGTGCTCTGGACACTGTCGTACGCCTGCTGCAACTCACGCCCCTCAGTTTCCAGGCATTGTAGATTCGGGTCTTCCTGCAGGTGTGTAAGCATGGTTAGTGCTTGATCCAACATCCTAGTGCAATCCTGTGTTACCTAACCAATTTGCTCCAACCCCATCTAGATAGCGCGAGTGCGCTGGTCTCTAACTTTGGCGTCATGGAGGGTTGTGCCTTCAATCGTAGCTCAGTAATTTACAGGTTCAGCTCCAACTGAACCTTTGTCGTTTCTTCCCTGGCCATGCGAACTCCAACCACCAATCTATGGACCCCCTCTGCTACTAGTAGCTTTGCCAGCATGGCCAACTCTAGGATGCTCTTGCATTCATCCTCTACCACCTACTCTAGTCCACAAGCCTACGCAACCAACTCATCATACTGAAGGCTAAGTTGGTCCATGTTGGTTTTCTGCTCGTTCAGGACCTGGATCGCATGGCCTTACCATGTGCAAAGCTCTATGATGACCCCATCCTGTAGTTGGTATAGAATTTCACGTAGCAGGGTGGCCCAGTTCAAGCTGACACCTTTCATGCTACTCATTGCAGCCCGGTCACCCTCGCTTGCTGCTGCTAGCACACCTTCGGCCAATACGAAAGGGTTGTCCATACGGGCACACAACATCTGTTCAGCCTTGGTGGTTCCTGTTGTGATGTACTGAGCCATTGTACCTATTCACGGGGCTGTACCTATAAGACTTGTAACTGCGAGTTGAGCACCCCCAACAAAGTGTTATGCTCCATCCTCGGTTCCTGGAGTGCGTCCTTCATGACCTTGCGGTTCATTTCACTAATGCCAAATAGATCACGTTCTGTCAGCATGATCTAGTCGACAGATGTTTTGTCACTTTTACCTTCTTCCTGGGAGTTTTTTTCTCAAGGTTGCACGACCGCTTGAGTTGGGTCGATGCGGAACCGGGGTCTGTGCGTTCTGATGCCTTTTCCACTTCCCCGGTCTATTGCCCTGTGGACATCCCTTGGCCCTCCTCGAGCTCTCTGGTTGGTGTTGTTGTGGTTTCTACCATCTGTGCCACTGTTGCTGCATCAACCACCTTCTGCTATGTGGCTACTTCTTGTTCTTGGCACCTCTTCTCAGCCAACTACACGATGCGTAGCTTAGTGTCCTTCTTTCTCTACTGGGCTACGGCCTTCTCCAGTTCTACCACATCTGGGGCATGCCACTCCGGAGGCCATGACTTCGTTATAGTGAATATTGCATCATCTATTGTGATGAATGGGAGCTTCACCCATTTCTGTGTTTGATCCTTGCGTACCCAGATATATAGATTATGCATATCCTCCTTGAACTCTGCTACGCTTTGCAAGCTGTTATGAAACATAGGAGATAGGTGCGGTCATCAGTTGATCAACATTAAGATGCTCACCTCCATGAAAACCAAGAACACTTACGTCTCGTGAATCCTCTTCACGTCTTTTGTAGACCATAGCGAGGTGTACCTCGTGGCTTCAGGCAGATCATCCTCTATAGTGGGAATCTAGCTGTCTTCTGGTAGCTCTCCTACAACCAACAAGATAGATAAGAACAACCACACATAGTGGAAGGTCTTACCCTGCTCTTGGGCCTCCCTACAGTTCATCAAAAACTCGTCGTAGAGGAACTGCACCTAGTTAAACTGGACCTCCTCTACGCACTGCTCTACCAACGCAATCATAGATGTTGGTACTTCATTGGCACGACATTTCCTCATTAGCTTGCCAGTCAGCAACTGGGTGACTATGCACACCCCTTTGTCCTTAATGCTTGCTATTGTGTACCCTCGCTTTTTCTTATCTAGTTTATACTTGGCCTTCATGGCTTCTACGAGGGCCAAGTTGTTACTTTTCCCTTCTATGGTCGCGGTGTCGTGTCCTTTCAATGACAGTCAATAAATTCGGTGAATTAGGTCGGTCATGATGGGGATAGGCTCCTCCAGCTAGAGATAACCATCATTCACTAGGCACAACAGCTACCTGATGATGAAAATTGTGATGGGCATGCGGTGGTAGTGGGGTATCCATCGTATATGGAGTAACCTAGCCTTCTCCACACTGCGCAACCATTTCTACTTTATTAACTTCTCCCCGGCCAGGTGTGGGAACTTCTCACTATCCACAAGGTCCCAATCCTCCAACTAGATGGTAGGTATTCATCCCAACGACAGACCGTCAAACCTTATACCATTAGGGAGGAGTGGGGTCTGGAGCGCACTCTTCATGGCCTCCAGGTCCTTCAGTATCATGGCTTTCCACTTCCACAGGGAGACGTATGGAGGTAACTTTGTCACGGTAGGCATTTCTGAGACATCCTCCACCTCATCATCTTGCACCTCAATTTGAACAATTAGAGCTTACAAGTCTTCCTCCTCCTCATTTGTTTCAATGGTGACAACTTTTCCCTTCTCTGCCATTGACAATTTTCCAAACCGTGGGTTTCTTGGGGATACACGGATTGGCCCCATAGTTTTCTTATCTTTCTATGGCCATGGCGTTTGTGGTGATTTGGAACTTCTAGCGCAAATTTCGCCTCTGCAGGCTCCTCATGGGTGATATGGGGCTCCGTGTATCTTCGGCGAATCGAACTCTTGTTCTAGCAGCAATCATCATGTCTATAGTCAAAGGTGGTAAGAGTATGCGGTGCTCACTGCTATGTAATTGTTCAATTCTCACACAACCAAGTGTTGCCTTGAGGCTAGCCTCAGGGATTTTATAGTATCATTTGAATTTGAATTCGACCATTCCCCCCACTTCTGAGCCATCAATGCCTTCTTAACGGTAGATCGTCTGGAATCGAGCTCTTAATTCATGTCTTAATTTCCCGTTGCCCACTCCTTTTTGCCTTAAATTGAACCTCTTGTCATGAATAGTGACACCAATGGTCACTTCCTAGCATACCGGTGTGGCAGTGCAGCCCTCTATGCGCGGACGCAACCCCTATGACATATTGATCCTGCACGCAACCTCCTTATCATGCAACTCCCAAACATACTCTTTTATAGTCCCACACTCTCTTTCAATTGCTTGGAGTGCTGAGACTGTGCTTCGTACAGATAGTTAGGTGGTCACACCACTTATGCGAGGCTTCAATTCACCTTTCAGCCTAGTCCATGGGTACCCCTCAATTACCCTTGCGACAATCATCACTGTGAATTCCTCCTTACATGGTGTGCTCCCCCAGTTACCATTTTTGGTAAGGTGTGGTCGCAACCATGGTAGCAAAGCCACAAATTGTTGGCGACAATCTTCTAATGCAGTGGTATAGCTACCCATATCTTGTCCTGTCATTCTATCGATGCGACATGCTTGCACCATTTTGGTTTCCAGTTTTTTCATTTCTGCATCCATTAACATGCTTTTTTGCCTCAGTCATACCTGATCTTATTTGAGTTCGTGAAGCTTACGGTTCCCTTGCCAAATGGCTTTATGAATTTGTATATGTTTGTCCTCACGCAGCTGCATAATTCCTTCATCCCGGTCCTTGCGTACTGTCCCAATTGTGGGAGCTATTGCATGAGGATTCCTTTCCTCCACAACTATGGCCTCGAATCTGCTCATCATCTTCAGAATCATTTCCGTGCTCAGGTCTTTGTACATGGCCCTATAGGCCAATCGGACTGCTGGTACACATAGGTTCTAATCAGTTCAGCTCGCCTGGTGGACCCTGTTCAGGATTTCACATACCTCTTGAATGCTTCTACATGGAACCTCTATGCAGTGCATCACTTTTCCTGCTACTGCATCCTGTTCCAATTTTCGATTCTTAGTTTGGGGTGTGTTTGTGTGGACTGCACGGCACACGTCTGTACCCATCAACACAGGTGGGAATGGAAACTGCTCCATCCTAGCTGCCCAACTCTCATTCGAAACTGGGGTCTTCCAAACCATAGGCGCATCATCCTTCTACATCCATGCCAGTTGCCAAAATTTCCTTGATGGGTACCCCACCATCGTGCGGATGTTGCGCACAATGCCCACTTCAACGCATCAAACTGTTGTTGTTCTGGTATTGTGCTTTCAAATTTTCTTAGGAATTCATCCACTACTTTCATTCCATCATTTGTCGGTAGCTCCTGTACCTCTGTTATCATGCAACGTAGTGACCTAACCATCATGTTGCAATTCAGCGTTGTCACTTCATGCAACCGATTCTTCTAGCGTTCTACTTCTTCGTCTGAATCCGAAGTGCAGGAGCTTTCACGCTCCCATGAGATTCTCCCATTTGCAGTCGAATTCACCTGATCTTGGTATCACGCAGTTATCTTGTAAATATAATCCATCTCGTCATCACTTTCATCGTTGCGCACTGGTTCAGTGTGGCGCACTCCTTCGGCTGGGTCCAGTGGGACTACTACGCGTAGAAACTTTTTCTCGAAGATCATTTTGCGCTTCTTCAGATTGATGACTCCATTCATATCAATGGCCTAGTCGATTCCTAATAGCATAGGATAGGGATTACTATCATCGACAATCTCTATCACTTCAAAATCCGTTTGTGTGCTCGCACCTTCAATATCAATTGTTACCCCTTACAACCTCCCCATGGGCAAAATATTATGTTGGTTCTGTTGGGTGTGGAGCATGATTATCATCCTAATTTAGAGGTCCTTCCTTCAGCTGAATATACACCCCAGGAAAATTGTACACCCCTCCATATGGGGGTCTGCAGGGGAGACTTGTCCCCCCACGGCGGGGTTTTCAAGGCCAGCGCCCCCGAAGGTAGAAAGAGATGTAAAATTGCCTTGTAAAAGTATAATAATTTCTAGTCAATCTGGGCCGTTCATTAGGCAGACGATCTAATGGTAGAATTTATGTTTATTTTATGGTTTTTTGCCCTAGAAGGCAACCCCTCTCTTTGTATGAGGGTATTTTATTGAGGTTGTGGAATATATGTGTATTATCAGAGTGAGAAACTGAGAGTGAGACTGTGAGAGAAAACAGAGGATATTACAGAAGATTTGTTGTAGGTTGTGTCTCTTCATTTTGTTGAATAATAGAAAGGAAGGACTAGATGTTCGGGGTGTACGTAACCCAAACTGGGTGAACCACGTATATCTGTGTCTATCTGGTTTTATGTGTTTGTGGTTTTTCCGCATATTATATGTCTTGCATGTCTCTATCATATATAATATTTTTTTAATAGGTTTTCCATTCATAATTGAATAGGGGACCACTGTAACACGGGCCTACCCATGCGTTCCCATGTTTTCTTCAGTAACACATTCACGTCCAAACCCAGATCTAGGATTACCTTATCCATTTCATACTCACCAATCTGCACAGTCAATCTCATCTCCCTTCTAGTATGCAAGGCATGCTTTCCCAATTTCTGGACTATGCATGGTTCTCCTGACCCCGTGCACCTAGTGATCAGCGCCTGTAGTCCCTTCACTGCCTTGTTGTTGTGCAGCAATTTCATGCATGTCTCCAGAAAGGTAGTAAGCATAGAAGGATCCATCCTTGGGTCTGGTTGATCCTTACTACCTGAAGTGGAGGCCTCTGCAAAGGTGTTCTTAGCTTCCATGAATGTCTCCTTTTCGTGTTCTAAGTCAAACTTAGGTTCCTTTGCAGGAACCTTGTGAACCCATGTATCTTCCTTGGGTTGCTTCCCCTTATCCTCCCTCACGGTCACACTGCTTCTGAGCATCATGTTCACATTTGGGTCTTCTTCACACAGTTCCTACCCCATCATTTGTATATTCTGAGTCGGAGGAGGCTGGAATACCCCTTTTTCTTGCAACTGTGTGATCAACATAGGGTAATATATTGTTTCATGATCAAACAAAGCACAATACGAACAGGATATCCTCGTTGGGTTGGTATAATCATGGGCATAGTGCCCTGGTCCTCCGCAATTGTAACAAATTAACTGTCTGCAGCCCCTTCCTGGTCCCATTCCTCCTCATCCTCGACCTCGTCCCTGAAATCCAGTGCACGCCATCCCCCCAGTTGGGTGGAGGACTCGCATTTCTGTCTGCATTCTATAAGCTGGGGTTTGATCAATCATTAACTCATAGCTGCAACAAGTGCACTGGTCATGGCCTACTGACCTGTATAAATTACAAAACAACTATTGGGGAGTCCGTGTATTCATTTGCAACAAATGACAATTATCCGTCATGTGTTTTCCTCCTATTTGATAGATCGTGCACCATAATGCAGGTGTCACACTAGGCCCTGTCTATGCCTCTGGTCTCAACAGCATTGTCCCACCTCCTGCCAAGTAGTTCGTAAACACTAGACAATGATCCTTGTCATGGTCCTAGCCTTTGCATTTTATGCACCATACTTTCTCACGCGCCTCCGGCCGCGGTTCCCTATCCTACTTCAAACTTTTCATTTCCAAGCATAGATTTTGTAGCTGCATGTGGATTTGTTGAACTCCCAATCCAGGGTCTTGTATCGGGGTCTCATGCAACCTCATCGCCATCTCCAATGCTTCAGCCTGGGTAGAAAGTTTCTGTTGTGACAACACTATCCTCAAGTGTGGTGTTAGAGATGCTACAAACCATGCGTGATGTTGTGCATCTGTTAGCATCATATTGGCTTCATGGATCATACTTTTCAGCCTTTAGTCCAAATCCTTAGGAGTCTCACCTGGAAGCATCGCAATCTCTTTAAAACCGTTGATTGACTATGTCTTTGATTTAGGCCTACTAAATTCTCTGTTCAACGCATTATGGATCTCTGCTATCCCCGCGTTTGGGTGGTCATTAGGGTGCTTGATATATCACGTTAATGCATGATCCTACAGTGCACTCACCAATGTAGCCTTCCTAATATTGTCATCCATGACACCTTATGCTTCCCATACTGCTCTTATCACAAAACATAATTGGTCTGGATCCTCATTTCCTACTCCTCTTAATACCATTAGTTTGATCGCGCTCGCCATACTGAACTGTCGAGGTGGTGGAGGTGGAGTGGGTGGGGATGGAGGTGAGGGAGGTGAACCAAGTGGCAAGGTGGGTGGAGGTAGCCGCAAAATCCTTTTCCTTATCAAACTGACCACGCTTCTCAGAGAAACTTTCTCGAGCTCGTCCTCACTCTCCCATGAGAGTGAAATTAAGGGATTGTTTTCTAGTTCTTCACTAATTCTGCTTTTGTATATTCTTGCACTCCACATAGTCCCAAACGTTAATTTATTCACATAACCCACTTTTCACATAAGAGCATCTTAATCTAGGTATTCAAAGATTTAATATAACTACCTCATGGTCCCTTGAGAAAACATCGTTCAACCTCACTGTAACTAAGGGTCATGTCCATCGCAAACTCAGTGATAAATCCTCCTATTATTTGGTCGAGCCAGTGGTCCACAACTCATGTTATCTTATCCATTGAGGCTTCTAGTCTGCGCACTAGCTCTGGAGTCCACACTATCGATTGATCAAGCCTACATCTCCCCTGACTGTCAGCTAACCTTGTGATCCACTCATTCAGCTCACGCGGAAAGGATGTGAAGAAAATCTCTTGGATTTCTGTATACACGCAGCGATCTAGCCACCTTTTCTTAGATACTTGCAGATTTCTATTTTCCTGTGCCGTGAACTCTTGAATCTTCTTATCCAACCACTCTTCAATTTCCTTCTTTGTTGGGTTCCAGTGGCACAACATTAGACGTCCCTTATGCAGATCCCAGTCCTAGTAATGGAACCATTTGTTGGCTTAGTGGGGCCTGACCCAGGTTCAGAAGTGATTTAGCCAAGAAAATCTCGGTAGTACTGGCCCTTTTGGCAATAGCCCATGGAGCACAAACTAAGGTCTCACCCGAAGTAGTATGGGGGGGTGCTAGAACCAGGTTTCCACACCGTGGGGATGTCTGATATGTGGTGATTGGTACGCGATTCAACCTTCACGCTTATTGGGTTGCGCATCACTGCAAGCCCTTTGCAACCTTCGTGCAGCTCTAGCTGAAACACGACCAGTGTTAATTACCCAAACCTTCCTTACTTAGGTTTTGTTCGCTACTTACCTAGAGGATTTTCATACATAAGCATTCATATCAATGTTGACCAAGAGGGTGCATATAAATAAATAGATACAATTAACACATAACATCAAAATAAAGATCCATGAAATAGATGCACAATATGTCGAATCAAACTTATCTTTATTAATAATCCTTTTCAAGTTCATATGAATACAGACCTGACTCCGCCTTGTGCACTCAGCTGCAAGGGTCCACATACTCAGCTGCGGATTCTACTAGGCCTCTTTGCACTGAGCTGCAGAGCCTCTACCTACTACTATGACCCAATACACATCAGTTCCAATTCTATCCTCTAATCATTCCTTCACATCTATCTATTACTTTCTTCCTTCCCCAAAAACTAACTTTACACTTAGAGCCTCCCTCTATTTATACAATCCTATGGTCCACGGACCATGGGTAGGCCGACACAACTTTACATTATTTTACAATTCTTAAGGCAGACAACCCTATGACTCATCCTAAACTTTCGCACTCTGTGTCCATACTTCGCAAAGCCTTTACATCACATTGACCAAAACTCGGTCTTTAAGCCCCAAATCCTGCTGCGGGGGATCCCATGCCCAACATTTAGTGATGGTCAGGATTTATAAAGTGGGGGGGGGTTAAATATATAAAAAAATATTATTGTATGAATAATGTAAGGGTTAATTTTAAAAGTGTATCGGGGAGGGTTTTTTGAATGGGGCCCAACACGTTATTCAAAATTAGGATAAGGGGTTTTAGTGGGTTTTAAGGGAAAATGGAAACTAATAAGGGGGGCATAGTAAAATGAACGGGTAGGGGTGATTTTTAGACGGTAATGCATAGGGAAAGGGTGTTAATAATGGAAAAAGGGTTAAAATGAGGGGAAGGGTTATCACAAGATGAAATAGGAGGGAAGGGTAAAACGAAGGGGTAGTGATATTTTTACAAGGGGAAATGAAGAGAGAAAGTTACTTTGGAACCAAGAAGGTGAAATTAGTGAATGAAAAGTAATGAAGGGGTAATGAAGGGAAATTAATAAAGTATACATGTAGGGGTTTAGTGAAATGAGGGGAAATTAGTGAATAAACTTTAGTATTCAAAGCCAAAATCATATAGAACTTTTTATGGTAAATACCCAAAGTAATACACAACTTTTGTGAATGTCCTCTTTCCTTTTATAGTTCCTCCTACACATGAAGCATAGGATTTAAACATGATAAAGGTGCATTTGAGTTAGCAGCCTTATGCATTCCAAAACCTCTTCTACCTATGCTTTATTTATCCTAGCATTTTCTCTTTATTTATGTGGTGCATTTGAGCTTGTTGACCCTTTATTCCTTTTTCTTTGATAAGCAAACTATCTAATCCTAACCTTATAACTTCTAGGGGCTTAGCTTAAACTGATGAGCTCATTATTTTTCTCTACCTAACTACTAATCTACTAAGATTAAATAGTTTGGGTAGATCTTCATTCTCTATCTACCAACATGAAATTTAAAGCATGAATGGATCAAGATTAAACTATTTGACCATCATGGATTGTGGCATTTTGACAAGCTACACACAATCCTATTTTGCAAGGCAAGTAAGAGGTAGTGGCATTTGAATTTGCATCACTTTCAGAATATATTTTGATATCTTTTTGGTGGGGTTCATATTTTCTTTTTTAATCCTTTTCTTTTAGTCCTTTTATTTTTCTTTTAGGACTTACCTTCTTTACATTTTTATTTTTAATATAGGAAAACATTTTGCAGAAAGAAAAAGTATGTACAATATTACAAGACTGATCATAGCCAATTCAAAATCATGAATCCTATTATTGTAGGACCCTAACAGTGGCTCCACATGGGGATGGAATTTCCTGGTGAAATGTTAAGAACTTTAAGATCAGTAGCCTTTTGAACTTTGATTGTGCTTGCCTTGTAACTGCTTCTCTATGATATGCTTTATTCATACATATGATGGTGCACCTTTCAAGGCTTAGGGCCTTCTCTTCAGGCTTCAACCTCAAAATATAATCATCCAATAAATTCTAAACTTTGCAATGTTACGTACAATGAGCAAACTAAACAAAATGAACTAATGTTAATATAAGGACAAGTAATGCTTCAGCGTTCTACCATTGACTAGTCCACCTAGTAGAATTTTTCCATCTAGTTGCCTCAAGAAAAATGCATTGTTACCTTTGTAACCATAAATGATATAAGGGCCTTGGCATAGGAAATCAAATTTACCATGTTTACCCTTTTCTTCTCTTTTGGAATCCCATTTTAGCACTTTGTCACCTATGTAAAAATCATCAACTTTGGTTTTCTTCTCAAAAATATTTTTGATTTTGTCTTGGATCACTTGGGGTTTGACATAAACTTCTTCCCTGGTTTGTTGCAAGTTGCATTGTCTCATTTATCCTCCTTTGGATATCATTGGATTCTACCTGCAGTTTTACTAATTTTCATCACTGTCACTCCTAAAGAGGATGGAAAAACAACATTCATTCCATACACAGTTGATAAGGAGATGTACCAATGGACTTTTTTGTAGTGGGTTTGTTTGTCCATAAGGCATTAACCAACTTTTTGTTCCAGGTCTTCTTATTGTCTTCTAACAATTTATTAATGATATTAACAAGGCTTTTGTTTGAGGGTTCTGCAAGTCCATTACCTTGAGGGTAATAGGCAGTGGAATGGCCAAGGGTAATGTGATATTTGTTACAAAAGTCTATCATTTTCTTGGATTTTAAAGCAGTTGCATTCTCAGTAATGAGCTTTCATGGGCATCCAAATCTTGAAAGGATATTGTTTTCAAGGAAGGAGATGATGACAGAATCAGTAGCTTGTCTAGAAGGGATGGCTTCTATCCATTTTGTGAGGTAATCAGTGGTTGTCAAAATACATTTATGTTGGGCTGAGGAGGATGGGTGAATTTCACCAATGAAGTCTAGACCCCATTATTGAAATGACATTTCTATGGAGATGGGTTTTAGGGGAAAAGGTAATAGCTTTTTCTTGCCTTCAAAGATTTGGCATTTGTGACAAGAGGTCACATATTTCTTGACATCTACAAAATAGGTGGGCCAATAAAAACCTGCCCGTATAATCTTATCAGCAGTTGTTTTCTAGTATAGGTGTCCTCCACAATGTCCTGCCTGAAATTCTCGCATAACTTTGTCAGCTTCATATTTTAATGAAAAATTCAACAAAATCCCAAGAGTATACAAACCAGTAACATGAAACTGAAGGATTTTACTATCATAGTCTTGGGGCATGGAATGTACTTGAGCTGGTAAGGTCAAAGGAGCATATTTGGCAGCCATGGCTAAGATTATAGATTGGCTAGGAGGTAATGTAGTAGTGCTGGAAGATGAACTTGAAGGGCTTACAACTAAGCTTCAAGGACTAGAAAATGCAGTAGAAATTCCAGAAGATGAACTTGGGGTATTTGGAGATGGAAATGAAACTCTGGGTTGAAGAGGGAGCTTGGGGATGAATGGTTCTATGGAATGAATTGTAGTGGAAATAATAGATGAGGTGGTACTAAATAAAGATGAATCTACCAATTTGAAAGGAATGGTAGAAAGCTTAGGACTAGCAGCAATTAGGGCAGCTAATTCAATTGACTGTTGAAACTAAGCTTCATCTATGTGTCTTATCAAATTTGAGGTTAAAGCATCAAGTTTGTCAAAGGTGTCTAGAACATGTTGATCTAAATCAGGATGTATAGTAGTCTTCTTTGATTCAATAAATTGAAGAAAAGCAGGGTATACTACGGTATCATGAATTGAAGTTTCATATTTGGTATGAAGCAATGAATGCTCAAACAATAAATCAAATTGAAGATCCTCTAAGTTTGTAAACTCTTTAGGAAGTGAATTTTCTTTGGTTAGATGACTAATTTTTTCTTGACTTTCTACTTTATTGTTTTTTCTCAAATTTTGCCTAGATTATCAACAATTATAGTAGGGTTTGGATCTGGAGTGCCCTAGTATAGTATGTTCTTTTGGAAGCTAGAATTTTAATTTTTTGATTTTTTATTGAAATCTTTTACAACCCTAAATGGCCTTAAGGTGCAAAGATGAGATTTAGGATTTCCTTTAAGGTTTATTGAACTAAAGACTCGTTCACCAGTATGGTTGCCACTATGTTATCACTCTAAAATTTCCTTAGGATTGTCATGAAAGAAATAATAGAGGTAACCACAAACCTACTTTTGAGATTAGGATCTAGCCTTCCTGATACTCAGAGAAGGGTCTCCCTTAATGATTTAACTTTGTTGACTTAATTTATTTTCGTCTAGTTATTTAAGCTCAGTTGGTTTTTGATTTGATTTGGTGGTGGAATCACTAATTTACATGGATAGATAATTGTGTTTCTACCATTGGGCAATGAGAATATTCGCATTAGAATATACCAGGCAAAGTATAAATTCAGATGATGTAAATTTTTTATCAGCTAGGAAGAAAACACAGCTCAAGATCAAAAACCAACTAGGTCATTTCATCTGTAATAATAGGGAGGCTAGAGAAGAAGCAGAAAAGTGTTTACAGGAAATGAAGTTCAATAGTAGTTTTAAATGGCGGTATGATCCTTTGGGAGTCATAAACAAGCTAAGCCTCAAATTAAAATTGAGCCCTTTTATGCATGAGTCTAGGGTAGACATTTAAAAATATGCCAACCAATCAGAGTGGCTGGAAAATACATTGATAGATATGGAGAAACAGATGGATACTAGTTCCATTCTTCATACTCCATCCCTACAAGATGAAAGTACAAAAAGGACCAGGGAAGAAGGTTATTTCTCAAGCATAGATACAACACATGACAAATTTTAAATCATGTACAGGAAAAAGCCAAAGCTAAATCCTGTAAATGAGCAAGAAGAGCAAGAAGAGGTCATTGAGACAGTAAAGACACTTGAAATCATGGACACAGATACAAGGATCAAAGAAAATACAACTCCATTAGTTTCAAAGGAAAATCATCAACCTTCCACCTCAAATACTCAGAGCATTCAGAAACAGCTTAGCATGGAGGTCTCATCATCAAGCAAACTAGTGGATAAGGAAAAAGACATAAAGGAGATCAAATTAAGAAAGGAGGCATTGAAAGCTGAAACATATGCCCAACACTTCAAATAGACTCCTAGCAATCAGAATATGTTGATTTCATCTTTTGACATTAAAAATGGTAAAATGAAAATGACCTTTTTGCAGCCTACAGTCTAGCAGCCTAAATCATCAGCGGATTATAGGATGACAAAGTTTGAAGTTTTGGCCAGGGATGTTCACCCTATTGATCAAATTGAATCTCATAAGCATGAAAGTGAAATGATATACTCAACGATGACCAACAAAGTCACGAGTGTTCAAAACCTTTAAAACTTTCTAGACAACATCACAACATAGTATATGCTAGAGAAATCATCATCACAGGCAAAGGATAACAGAACCAAGTCACTAGAAGACTTGTTTATTGAAATTGGATATAATCCAAATGATATCAAGGCTACCAAAAAACTAATAAAGAAGAAAAATGAAGATATTGTAGCTTTGAAGAAGCAACTAAAGTTACCCTCTTCGGAACATCCACAGACCAAGGAGGTCCCAGAGAGACAAAGCCAGAAAGATGAGATGATGGATCTCATTCTCCAGCTAAATGTTCAATTAAAAGAAATGGAGAATGAACTGGAAAATTTAATACAGTTGAAACAAGCTAGCATTGAGACATCTACTGCTACTGCTATTCGTACTGTTACTACAGTAGTTCCTTCTACTTTGGGAGCTTCATTGGCCCCAGCAGCTCCACTAGCTACAACACTTCCAACTGCATCAACAACTACTTCAGCAATAGGTTCAACAATAGTAGCAACTAATCCTAGTGATGAAGCAACTAAACTGGTCAAGGCCATGGAGGATATGTCCATCCCTACCACTGAAGTAAAGAGTCTTAAGGAATAAATGAAAAGCCTAGAGGATGAGAAGTAAATGGCTCAGATCATGAATAAGAATGAAATTCACAAGACAAACAGGTTGAATGAAAGGATACAAAAGCTGGGGAAGGAATTAACACTGAAGGAGCGACTAGCCCAGGCAAAAAAACTTTTATGGGCCACTATCATTGACCAAGTCAATGATATTTGGCCATCTATAGAGGTGATCTCTGAACAAAATGATTTAGTCAAGGAGGCTGTTGAAGCAATTCAAATGGCTAAGGCCGAACTTGGAAATATGCCAGAAGAAGCCTCAAGAATAATATAATTCCCTAAGTAAAATAATAAATATGAATTGCAGGAGGTTGGTATAGCTGACATAACTGGCACTATACTAGAGGTGAAGAAGGTAATCACCAAGAGGAACCTGATGATGTAGCTCAAGGATAAATGCCAAGCAATGGAGCTAGCTATAGGTAGGTTCATGGTCAAATTTGATGCTTTGAGGCAAAAAGGTTTGCATAATCCATTGGTAATAAATGATAGGTTAATGCCACATGAATACTATGACAAGAGAATTAGATAAGTGGCAAAGGAACAAGCCAATAGTTCCTCCATGAAAGGGATGCCTACAGGAAAGGTTCTTTACTAGACTTTTGAGAACCTCTTTTACCTCCAGCATGAGGTAAAACATCTTTTTGTAAAAAATCCCACCTTTGTAAAATTAACAGAAGCTGATGAAGTATACAAAATAATGGTAAATATTAAATTACCAGATACAGAGACTTGGGAAAAATTGAACGATTTAGTGTGAAAATGCAAGGTAAATAGTGAATACAGAGCAATGAAAGAAAAAAAGCAATTCACCTAAGTCAAAGAGTATCAGATGAAAGTGTATTAGTCAAAAGGCAAAGTAAAAGAACAACCAACATAGAGCAAGAACAAAGGAGAGAAGGAAGCAAAAGATCAAAGCATAAAACAGCAAAGTCGGTAAAAGAAGGGAAAACTAGCCTTTTAGTTTCCTAGGTGTCTCTATCTTCTTGCAAGAAGATATTTTATTTTCCTTGAATAATTCCTAAAACAGATTAGGATATTTTGTAACTATTTTTTGTATAAATAATTCATAATTTGAAGTATATAGGGTGGATTGTTGAACATTTCTATAGTTACATTGATTTGAAAACCTAAGGGTTTATTGTAAACATTTTCAAGTCAACAGAATGGACTGAGTAATAAAGGCATTCAATTACAGGATTCATGTGTTGGGCCACTTCAGTGAAGTATCATTCATTTGTTGAATTCTTATGTTCTTAAGTTTTTCACACACATACATGTTTTCAAATTTAAATGAAATAACTGGAATTTTAGTTCAAAATTTGTTTAAGTACACTCTGTCTTGAATAGTTATTCATTTTTATGTTTTCTTCTAATATCCAGAGTAGGGAATTCTTCATTTCTCCCTAGTTTCGATTGACCTTTTTTATTTCCTTCATTATCCTGTTTAAGGAATCCTTGATTACTCCTTGACCTCGATTGTAAAACCACTTCACCATCCAACCTAAAATATCTGAAATTACTCAACTACCTTGCCGTGTGAACACTATCTTTAGAACTTGATTCAGTCGTGTTTTATTGACATTTGAAATCTAGGGAGATATTTGTGCAGCTTATAGGGAGTCATCTAGCATCCATATATTCTAATTTCAGTATGATCCTGGTATAGATACCTGTCTCCTATTCTACTATTTTTAGACAACTACAAAACTATTTTTATATCATCATTGATCCTCGGTTGATTGCTACTAGTTAGCATATTTACAAATGGATTCATAAAGGAATCAATGAACTCTTTGTAACTGAAAATAGTGGAATACTTTTGGATTAAGGGTGTCCAAAAGATGATTGTTCTGGGATGGCCCTTAGTGTCCAACTTCTAGATATTGACTAGAAACTTATACGATTGGAAATATAAGAACATGTGGAACAATACTGAAGAGTATTTAAATACTCTTTCATTTGGCAATATGATCAATTGATCATGGATTCTATCTACAAAGAACTGGGAAAAATTGAAGACTGTTGTTGGAGGCTTGTCTGGGAAATAAATGGAGAGGAAAGAAAGTATAGGCTCATGTACATCCTCATCAGTGGTATATCCTAGAATGCAAGAGAGCATGGTCACAATTTGTCTAGCCGTCTTAGAGAAAATGGTGGCTAGGTATGAAGGATTTTCTGTAGGAGTATGAGACTCTTCTAGGATGAAAGTCTGAAAGATTTGAGTCCTCTTGGCAAGGTCCAACTTCAAGTAGAGTTCAAGTAGGTTTTCAATGGAAAGTGGGTTTTCATTTGGGTTTGGCTAGATTTGCAGCATTTGGTTTATTAACTCTGTAGTGATTGTAAAAAAAAATCGCTGGTTGGGAGAGACTATGGCTCTTTGGCTTGGGATATGACAGTTTTGGCATAGATGGATTATTTTAGGGAACTGGTATACCTATGGGAACAAGTATTTGGGAAAATTTGATTCCCATAAATGAATGTCATAATTTTTGTTCAAGAATTTGCTTTTACTCCAGCAGTGGATTTTGAATAGATGGCTAGGGGAAACTGTGTCTTTAATTTATAAATCTCTATCAACCAACAAGAGGTGGTCAACATCCAGGAGAATGGTTTGTAGGGGTTTCTCATTTATAATGCTTTGGGAAGCCATAATTTGGTTTATTCTATTGAATTATTGTTTCTTTGGCTTTAGGAGTAGGGTTAGGAGCTCTGGAACATAGGGAAGAATGAATACAGTCTGCAGGAAAGGGTTTCTTTGGGTGCACAGTATGTTTCTTCAGTTTGGAAAGGTTTTTAATTAATTCGGCAAGTTTTTTAATTAATTCAGTTAATTAACCTTTCATAATTACTGTGCAAAGCTTAAATACGGAGTCATTCAGGTTCATTCAAGAAGACCTGGAAAAATGGTGATTAGGTGTGCAGACAGGTTTTTATGGCAGCAACAGAGGTTTCTGAGGCTTGAATTATATGTGTGCTACTTGAAATTTGAAGTCTTCTATGTCTTATGGTTGCAGGTGAGGTTAAAATGGTTGAGCAAAGCTTCGGGGTTCAGAATTGATGTGCAAAGGTGTTTTACAAAATAACAGTGAAAAGAGTGAAAAAGTGGTTTTTTTGGTTTTTAACTGACAACAGTTAACTTTTGCACGAGGGATTAAAGTATGAACAGTGGGCAATTTCATTCTATGTGGGGAGGTGTTTTTGTAGCATCTCACACCACTTTTGAGAGGATGGCAATATTTTTTGAGAGCACACAATATAACGTGGGGTTGCCATGTCGCAAGAGCACTCGGGAAAAACCATGAATCTCGTGTGCTTTTGGAATTTTAACTGTCGGACGATGAGAGCGCGTGATATGAGTATGGGCCATTGGATTGGGGAGTGTTTGATTGGAGGGCTATTGCCTGGCAAAGTTGCAAGGGTTGAGTTGGGGTGTGGTTGGTGGGGCTCGGGGATAAATAATGCGACGATTTACATATATTTCAAAGGTTTAGTGAGGGTCAGGATTTATAAAGTTTTTTGGGGGGGGGGCTTTAAATATGTAAAGTGGGTTTATTGTATGAATAATGTGACGATTAAGCTTAAAAGGGTATCGGGAGGGTTTTTTGAATGGGGCCCGATACATTATTCAATCTTAGGATAAGGGTTTTAGTGGGTTTTAAGGGAAAATGGAAACTAATAAGGGGGGAATAGTAAAATGAAGGGTAGGGTGACTTTTAGAAGGTAATGTCTAGGAAAAGGGTGTTAATAATGGAAAAAGGGTTAAAATGAAGGGAAAGGGTTATTACAAGATGAAATAGGAGGGAAGGGTAAAATGAATGGGTACTGATATTTTTACAAGGGGAAATGAAGATTGAAAGTAACTTTGGAACCAAGAAGGGGAAATTAGTGAATGAAAAGTAATGAAGGGGTAATGAAGGCAAATTAATAAAGTAGACATGTAGGGGTTTAGTGAAATGAGCGGAAATTAGTGAATAAACTTTAGTATTCAAGGCCAAAATCATATAGAACTTTTTACGGTAAATACCCAAAGCAATACACAACTTTTGTGAATGTCCTCTTTCCTTTGATAGTTTCTCCCACACATGAAAAATAGGATTTAATCATGATAAGGTGCATTTGAGCTAGCAACCTTGTGCAATCCAAAACCTCTTCTACCTACCCCTTTTTTATCCTAGCATTTTCTCTTCATTTATTGGGTGCATTTGAGCTTTCTGACCCTTTATTCATTTTTCTTTGATAAGCAAACTATATAATTCTAACCTTATAACTTCTAAGGGCTCAGATTAAGCTAATGACCTCATTATTATTCTCTACCTAACTACTAATCTGCCAAGATAAAACAGTTTGGCTAGATCTTCTTTCTCTATCTACCAACATGAAATTTAAAGCATGAATGGACTAAGATTAAACTATTTGACCATCACGGATTGTGGAATTTTGACAAAATGCACACAATCTTATTTTGCAAGGCAATTAAAAAGTAGTGGCATTTGAATTTGCATCACTTTCACAATCTATTTTGGTCTCTTTTGGTGGGGTTCATATTTTCTTTTTTAATCCTTTTCTTTTAGTCCTTTGATTTTTCTTTTAGGACTTACCCTCTTTACATTTTTATTTTTAATATAGGAAAACATTTTGTAGAAAGCAAAAGTATGTACAATATTACAAGACTGATCATAGCTAATTCAAAATTATGAATCCTATTATGATAGGACCCTAACACAATAGACAACCCTAACTTTTCAAACATCAGTGTCTCAACAGAAACTCCAACTCGTACTGCATCACATGCATTTACTCTCACCAATTTGTCATCCTTGACTTCGTTACCTACTTCGGAAAAATCCCAATGAAGAAGCTCATGGATCATGCATGTATTGTGTTATTACACTTAATCATACTTGTTAACTTTGGAGGGCCATTTGAAGAGGACGATACCTTCTTATTACTGATAGATGCTTCTTCTTCCTTGCATTTCTTCTCAACCTTTATAGACTCTTGCTTAACAACATTGATCTCCACTTTAATAGTCTTCAACTTCTTATCTTCTGACTTTGTAGCTTTGTTTCCATTGTTAGCAAGAGTTTTTGTTGTCACAACCTTCTTCCAAGAATAAAGTAAGCCATTGTATAACACACAAATACTTTCTTGAGGATGCTTTTTGAGATGTCTGAGGCTTTTTGCAACCTAATAATCGAAGTATCATAACAAAATGAAGTTACTAGCATCCATAAGAAAAGAGTCTTGTGAAAAAAGTTGCACACTCAAGTACTAAACATTCTACCATGACTACTTTAAATCAGTGAAGAAGATACCTTTAAAATTCCCTTTAAACTTAGAGAGAGGCATTAACAAAATCAGTGGACCTCAAAAGAGAATGAGACAAAACTTTCAATATAGAGGTAAATTTTTAAGAGCATTATTCAAAGATAAAGGAAAAAAGCAAAGACAATGAAGGAAAAACAAAAATTATGCAAATGATACCAATAATCTTCTTTCAGATATGTTCTCCATGCTACAAATCCTAATGAAGTACCCAGAGGAAAAGAAAATTTACATTATAGTTCACAAAAACCATCCAGATAGGCATGTGCAAAACATCCATATTCAAGAAGTAAATCTAGACTTACTTTCTTCAATTTATGTCATAACATAAACATATTTGAATGTAAGAAAAAGATTGAAAGAAAATTGTTTGAAACAATACTGAGAGGGGGGGTGAATCAGTATTATTTTATCAATTATTTTCTTTTTCAAACCCAGAGCATATACGCTACTTCAGTTAGATGAACCTGCATATATACGCAACTACAGATAAGGAAACCCACGTATACTCTGCAGATTTATAATTTACTTTATTCTACAGATGTTGATCATTAAGTTATGCACCAGAATCATATAAACAGTTGCCAGGAACAATAAAACAGATTAGAAGACAACCACACATAAGAACACAAGATATAAGGTGGAAACCCAATGTGGGTGAAAACCACCTGCTGCAATTCGTCTCTATCTTCTTTTAATTAGAAACTTCTTTTTACAATGATTCTTTACTAGTGCAGTCCTTTACCAGTATGCAGGTTGCTACCTACAGAGAGCTACAACCCTCTCTCATTTTTTAGCTTCTCCTGGAAGGGAGCTGTTAGAGTCAGTCTAGTAGCCCTCCACCAGAGATCAAAGCTCTTTGCATTTCATAATTAGGTGTCCCATCAGTGTGATCATGTTGCATTCCGTTAGGCATGCCATAACTCTGTCAGAGGAGCTTGTGTCTTTTATCCCCCTCCTGTTTGGCACTGCTGGTTTAGGTTTGTTTGAGTGAATAAAGTCTTCAAAGAGTTATTTGTCTTATTTTAAATTTCCAGGTCTTAGGTCTAGGGTTGAGTCAATTTTTGTCTTGAGAGGTCATAAAGGACCAGCAGGCCAGAGGGATGTCCTTCATAAAGCATCATTTCAACAATTCTCACTATTGTATAGCTAAATTTCCACCTTGTTTTCAAAACTCTGTTTTTGAAAAATAGAGGTCATTTTCTCATTTTTGTAAAAATTCTCAAATTTTCAAACTCTCCAAATGTCAAAGTGCAGCCTTGGTCTCCTTTGCCAAAGCACCTTAGAAGCTATCCCTGCAAAAATTAAGAAGAAACATCATTTTCAACCAATTTTCAAAGAAAGAGAAACAAAAGTCAGAACCAATTAAATTCAAAAAGTGTCAAAACTCAAAAATATAAAGTGGTGGTTTTGGGCAAATGAAAATGTAAAAAGAACCTATAAAAGCACATCATTCTTCATTTGCAACTCATTTGCCTCTCACAAGCTAAGTGAAACCTTGCAAAGGCGATTTTATGAGTTCTTGAGCAAAGTGGGCAGTTTTGGTAGCGCGCTACGCGTTGGGCAGGGCGCGCTACGCGTTGGGGGCATGCTACGTGTCAGGAAGGTTTTCTCAGTGTAATTTTACAAGGGCGCTACGCGTTGAAGGGGTGCTACACGTTGGGCAGGGCGCACTACGCGTTGGGTTTTTCGCCCTGTAACTTTCCAGCAAGCACACAAAAACCTCTCTTAGCTCAAGCAAGATACAAGTAAGCTCTTTTCCATGGCTATTTTGTTTTCTGCAAGATGAATGTGAAAGAAATATGACAAATATGCCATGAATATTAAAAGCAAAAAATCCTAAGTTGCTGTGTAAATTTAAAGACCAAGTTTGCTAGGGTTTCAAAGTGATATGCTGCCCAAGGCTTTCCCATTTTGATCCTCCTTTTTCTCCCCATATTCATTAGCATTTCTTTTCAAATTTCCCATAAAAATTCCATAATATCCCTTCACAAAATCCCAAACCCTACTTGATCCCAAAACCTACTTCACCCCAAAACCCTACAACATCATAATTTCCTATGTCCTTTTCCTTCCATAAATTCCTCGTTATTTTCATTTCCCTTAATTCCCTCATGTTTCCCTTTCCCTAACAATTCCCTTGTCTTTATGTCCCCTTGGTAACAGCATTTCAAAAAGTCAAACAACAAGCAATTGTGTGCACAGTCAACATATACATTTCAGCCATCCTGTCTTCAAAACCATGTCAGAAACCGAATCAGATTATGAGCTGAGTTATGACAGTGAATCAACACCGTAGGAATAAGTGCCTCGGAGGCATCACAAGGGTGGTAAAGGTGGTCAGCATGTTAGAGAGGAGCCCACCTCCTTGGCTTATTTGCAAGCCTGTCCACTTGCATTGTCTTGTTTTCGGTACCAATCATGTTTTGAGTATTGTGAGAGGATCTCACAAATTCAACATCACAGGGAATTAGTCCACTTTTTTGTCCTACATTTGCACAATGGTCATGTGAACCTTGCAGGAGTGGACTTCAAACTATCACCCGAGGTTGTTGCTCAAGCCACCGGGATACCAAATGTTGGGGAAGAGTGGACCAAGCGCAAGCTACTAGGCAAATTTCATTATCAACCATACATCAAACCCGGATGCATGAGGCACCTTACTGCTGTTTTTCCTTTCAGATTCCTAAGGGAGGAGTATGCACCCTTGATGAGGCTTATTATGCGCTATTTTACTTGTGAGGGCTGATTTTCACGTTTATATTCGTACCATATCCGTTTGTTGATGCATTTTACCAGGGTATGAATGATGAACATTCCATTTTTCATGTGCCGGAATATAGAAAAGATGGTGCCCGTAGTGCAAAGGAAGAATCCCGCACAGCAACTCAAAAGTATATATCATTATGCACTGATCGAGATCATAGTGATGCATCAGTTGTCACAGAAAGGTATTTCATGGGAGGATTTCATTTCTCGCGACTTCTTCACGGTGCCACACCCACCTCCTGAGATTGTCCATGATGAGGGAGGGCCTTCTCAGCAGTTTGACATTCATGAGGGGCCTACACAACAGTCTGACATTCATGAGACCGAGTATGTTGATGATCCAGCATATGTAACATATCAGAAAGGCCCCAAAGCCTTATTTGCAGCTGCACGACGAGTACTATCTCCACCCGGGGTGGAAAGGGTCTCGTTGACTTCATCGACACAACGAGTATTATCTCCACATCATGTGGAAGGGGTCTCGCCATCTTCTTCAGCACAGGTATAGGTTCAGGACAGGGGCAAGAGGCCCATGATTGATGAGGGTCCTTCAAGAGGTCAGGATACAGATGTCATTGATATTGATGCTAGCTCTCCTGCCTCAAAGCTCAAGGAGATCATCCGAGAGCAAAGGGCCGAGAATGAGTCACTGCACAAGAAATTTCAGATGGAAAAATGGGTGATTAACTATTTAGAGCAGCACAACAAACAGTTGGAAGATGAGCATGAGCTTTATGAGCAGCGGAAGATTCGTGAAGACCGGGAATTGGCCCATAGGAGACTCGGTGATTTGACACCTATCGATCCGGAATCTATGCTCATTCGGGTTTGCACTCATTTATAAAAGTTGATAGCCAAGGCAAACATGGACAAAGATATGCGCCACCACATGAAAAATCATTATTGGGCCTGCATGCATGTGTGCAAGGCAAAAATGAAGGTTCTCAAGAGACGATTGGCCAAAGCACTAAAACAGAGGAAAAGGCCCGATCCACTTTAGATTTTGGCTGATGCCACCTTGAAGGAGCATGACACTCAATGATACACGCTCAGCTCAAAATTCAGACAATTTGGAGCAATTTTGGTCATCTTTGAAATTTTTTGTCAAAAACAGGTTTTTTCCCTCAACGCGTAGCGTGCCGCGTGCTACCCTTAAGTTGGGGAGGTCCATTTCAGGAAAGGTTTGCATTTTTGGATTTTTCATGGCAAAATACACTTTCTCAGCCACTGCCAAGAAGTTTCATGGAGATTTCAGCCCCCAAAAGGTCAAAAACGAGCAAAAAATGACCTTCTGCCACTTTTTGGACACACAGGAAGCAGTCTTGGGAGATTGCAATGTTAGAGGGGCAAATGGCCACCAAATTACAAAA
>APFE030828914.1:415768-460537 GCA_000404065.3 Pinus taeda | reverse complement strand
CATGGAGAAGCTGGGGTTAGACATTACAAGGAAATATCATGATTTGTATTCATTTGATTCCATCCATGTGAGATGTATCGGGCTCATCAAAGATTTGGTTGTTAGCTTAGACCAAATCCCAGCGAAGAATGTCTTGATGGATGTGGTGGTGGCAGACATTCCTCCATGTTTTGGTATGCTACTTTCAAGATCTTGGGGGGCTAAGTTGAAGGGTACTCTACAGTTAGACTTTTCTTATGCTACAATTCCAGTCTTTGGTCAAATGAGAAAGCTATATCGAGAGCAAAAGATGAAATACATGATAACCAGTAAATAGAAGCCAATCAATCATCCTGTAAATTATGTACATACATATTTGGAGTCGTTTGTTTTATTTGCTGATAGTTTTAATTATCTAGATAGTTAGTTAGTTCAGGTGGAAGATATACCAGAGATCACTGAAAATTTCAGAGAATTTCTGCAAAAGGAAAGAGCAGAAAAGCAAGCTACTATGGAGCAACCAGCTAAAGATAAGGGGTAGTAAATAGAAAAAACAGAGCTAACACAATTTCAACACTTGAAAGAAGATGAAGATGGTCTTTGGACCATGGATATTGATGGCGCAATAGGTAATGATGGTGCTGGTATTGGTGTGTGGATTCAAAGTCCCTTTTCTGCTCAAGACAAAGTTCCAAGCAAGGTGAGAGTGTGTTCCTATAAACTAGCATTTGATTGTTCAAATAATGAGGCGGAATATGAGGCTCCCATTGCTGGCCTTAAGATTCTTAGAAAGCTGAAAGCGAAGAAGATTGCGGTCTATGGTGATTCCAAGTTGGTGATAAAGAAAGTTAAGGGTGAGTTTCAGGCCAAGAATCCTCGTATGAGGGCATATCGAAATGCAGTCTTAGATATTTTGAAGTTGTTTTCTGATCATACCTTGACATGTGTGCCCCGCATACAAAATGGTGTTGCTGATGGACTTGCTAAGGCAGCAAGTAATTTGAAAATTCCAATGAATTCTAGCAACAAGTTTGAGATCCATGTGAAACACCGTCCCACCGTTCCAGACAATCAATGATGTTGGCAAGTTTTTCAAGATGATGAAGAGATCAATCAGTTTCTACAAAATAAGGGTAAGTTCAAAGATACCTCAATAGATACTGAACATGATGATGGTAGTGATAATATACAAGTAAATCAAATGGACATGCTACAACTTAAAGACAACATTATTCTTAAAGGATTGATTCCTTTAGAGGAGCTGTTTGACCAAGATGATATGGCCCGCAAACCGACATTGAGACCAACTGAAAAGGGTGTTGAAGAGGTAAACATTGGGACAACTAAAAATCCCAAGAGGGTAAAGCTATAAAAGTCATTGTTACCAAAGGTAAAACTAGAATATGTGAAATTGTTGTCTTTATTTTCTGATGTTTTTGCATGGGATTACTCATATCTAAAAACGTATGACACAAATATCATTCAGCATACTATTCCTATTAAGCCAAATCAGAAGCCTTTTCGTCAAAAGTTGAGGAGAATCAATCTGAAGCTGCTGCCATCAATTGAGAAAGAGGTAAACAGATTGTATAAGTCAGGAATCATTGTGCCTATTCGATTTTCAGATTGGATATCAAACTTGGTGCCCGTAAGAAAGAAGACAGGTGAGATCCGTTTATGTATTGATTTCAGAAATTTAAATAAGGTGTCCTTAAAGGACAATTATCCGCTGCCCAAAATGGATGATATATTGCAACAAGTAGTTGGAGCATCAAGGATGTCACTACTCGATGGTTATTCAGGTTACAATCAGATTTTAGGGCATGAAGATGACCGTGACAAGACCGCATTCACCACTCCATGGGGAACATTTCATTATGCAAAGATTCCGTTTGGTTTGAAAAATGCAGGAGCTACCTTTCAGCGTGCAATGGACGTGGATTTCACCAATGAGAAAGATGTATTTTTGGTTGTTTATCTTGATGATTTAACCGTGTTTTCAAATTTTGATGAGGAACATTTGTATCATTTGAAAATTGTTTTCCAAAAGTGCAGAAAATATGGCATCTCGTTCAATCCGAGAAAGAGTCTTTTTGCCATGGATGAGGGCAAACTTCTTGGTCACATCATATCTAAAAACGACATCCGTATTGATCCAGCATGTGTTGAAGCCATTCAGCAAATTGAACAGCCTCGGAACAAGAAAGAAATTCAGTCTTTCAATGGTAAACTGAATTTTCTGCGTCATTTTATTCCAAATCTAGCAGAGCATCTTAGAGAGATCACAAGCATGCTCAAAAAGGACAGCCAGGTAAAGTGGACCGAAGAGGCAGTTAAATCATTTAATCTAGTGAAGTTAGCTCTTTCTACAGCTCCTATTTTCATCAGCCACGACTACACTCAAGACTTTATTTTATTTTCATTTGCTTCTGAGCACACTTTGGCAGCTGTGCTAATGCAGAAGAGAGAAGGTGTAGAAAATCCCATTGCCTTTTTCAGTCGCATAATTAGAGATGGAGCATTGAAATATAACATCATTGAGAAGCAAGCACTGGCGCTTGTAAAGGCCTTGAAGGATTTCCGTGTGTACATATTGCATTCTCATATTCTAGCTTATGTTCCTAATGCAGCGGTCAAAGATGTTTTAGTACAGACAGATCCAGAAGGGAGAAGGGCTAAGTGGATTGTTGTGTTGTTAGAATATGATGTTGAAATTAAACCCACCAAGCTGATCAAAGGTCAAGGACTCACCAAGCTAATGGCTGAAACAAATCTGCAAATCCTAGACATAAATTTGATTGCTGCCATGTCTGATGAAGATGAGGAGAACCCATCCATTCAGGTATCTGAAATGTTTCTTTCTTCTCTATGGTATGCTGATATTTTATATGTACTTCAGCATTTATCATCGCCTCCTGGAATGCCAAGAAACAGAAGTAGAACATTGAAATTGAAGGCTGCCAAATTTTGCATTCTCGATTCAGCATTGTTTTGGAAAGACCCTTGCGGAATGTTATTGAATTGTTTGGTAGAGGATGAAGCCCAAAGAGTCGTGGAAGACTTTCATATAGGGGATTGTGGAGGTCATTTGTTTTGGAAGACCACAGCAAACAAGATACTAAGGGTAGGCTATTATTGGCCTTCATTATTTTCAGATGTATATAAAGTGGTTAAAAATTGTCACGAATGTCAAATTTTTCAAGGAAAGTAGAAGCTCCAGCCTTTGCCTCTCAAACCAATTGAAATCAATGCACCATTTCAGTAGTGGGGATTGGATTTCATTGGTGAAATTCATCCAGCATCATCAGGACAGTATCGATGGATATTGACGGCCACAGACTACTTCACAAAAATGGATTGAAGCAATTCCTACTCGACAAGCTACGGATGCGGTAATTATTTCTTTTGTTGAGGCCAATATTTTGTCACGCTTTGGATGTCTGAGTAAGCTAATCAACGATAATGCAGCAGCATTTAAGTCAAAAAGGATGATTGGGTTTTGTTATAAGTACAATATTAGTTTGGGGCATTCAACAGCATACCACCCTCAAGGAAACGGATTGGCAGAGTCATCTAATAAATCCTTGGTCAATATCATTAAGAAATTGTTGGAAATCAGCAAAAACGGCTGGCACAAGAAATTGATAAATGCAATATGGGCTGATAGGGTGAGTCAGAAAAAATCTATTGGTATGTCTCCTTTCGAGTTGGTGTACGGAACAGACACAATTTTTCCAACTTCACTTGCTGTCTCGGTAGTCAAATTGCTTCAAGAAGCGGGTAGTGAAGAAGATCCTATGCAGATAAGGATTAATCAAATGATTCATTTGCAGCAGACATGGGAGGAGGTATTTCAAAAGACTTGCAAGTTGCAGGAGCGTATCAAAAGGATTTATGACCGCAAAGCAAAGGTAGATACATTTCAGTTAGATGAGGTTGTTTTAAGATGGGATGCTCGTCATGAAGACAAGGGAAAGCTTGGAAAATTTGAAAATTTATGGAAAGGTCCTTATAAGATTGCAGCATATCGCAACCAAAACGCTTTCCTTCTCAAAGAGATGAATGGAGATGAATATCCTGGGGGGCCAATTAATGGTCGGCTGTTAAAGAGATATTATTTTTGAGTATTTTCTGCTCAATTCATTATCATTGTACATATCATTTTACTTTTGTTCTATCGCACATGTACACTAACTTATCATCTTCAGTTTGGGGCCCGAAGTGAAGGCTATAATTCTGAAAATGAAAGTTAGTAGGTCTAAGTTTGGCAAGTCAGTTGTCTTAATCTTTAGTTTCAAGTCTAGTTGGGTCAAAGCAGTTTTTGTTTTTTCAGTCAAATTCTCAAGATTTTGTGTCAGAATAATGACTCCATCGCCCAATGAGTGAAGGCACTGTCTAGCTCTTCTAGAGATCTGCTGTTCTTGGAATCTCCAAGGAGCTACCATCCCCATTGGAGCCAATGTTAGAGTCGGTCTAGTAGCCCTCCACTAGAGATCAAAGCTCTATGCATTTCATAATTAGGTGTCCCATCAGTGTGATCATGTTGCATTCCATTAGGCATGCCATAACTCTGCTAGAGGAGCTTGTGTCTTTTATCCCCCTCTTGTTTGGCATTGCTGGTCTAGGTTTGTTTGAGTGAATAAAGTCTTCAAAGAGTTATTTGTCTTGTTTTAAATTTCCAGGTCTTAGGTATAGGGTTGAGTTAATTTTTGTCTTGAGAGGTCATAAAGGACCAGCAGGCCAGAGGGATGTCCTTCATAAAGCATCATTTCAACAATTCTCACTATTGTACAGCTAAATTTCCACCTTGTTTTCAAAACTCTATTTTTGAAAAACAAAGGTCATTTTCTCATTTTTGTAAAAATTCTCAAATTTTCAAACTCTCCAAATGTCAAAGTGCAGCCTTGGTCTCCTTTGCCAAAGCACCTTAGAAGCTATCCCTGCAAAAATTTTCAGAAGAAATCATCATTTCAACCAATTTTTCAAAGAAAAGAAACCAAAAGTCAGAGCCAATTAAATTCAAAAAGTGTCAAAACACAAAACATTATAAAGTGGGTTTTGGGCAAATGAAAATTTAAAAGAAGCCTATAAAAGCACATCATTCTTCATTTGCAACTCATTTGCCTCTCACAAGCTAAGTGAAACCTTGCAAAGGCGAATTTATGAGTTCTTGAGCAAAGTGGGCAGTTTTGGTAGCGCGCTACGCGTTGGGTAGGGCGGACTACACGTTGGGGGCGCGCTACGTGTCAGGAAGGTTTTCGCAGTGTAATTTTACAAGGGCGCTACGTGTTGAAGGGGCGCTACGCATTGGGCAGGGCGCGCTACACGTTGGGTTTTTCGCCCTGTAACTTGCCAGCAAGCACACAAAAACCTCTCTTAGCTCAAGCAAGATACAAGTAAGCTCTTTTCCATGGCTATTTTGTTTTTTGCAAGATGAATGTGAAAGAAATATGAAAAATATGCCATGAATATTAAAAGCAAAAAACCCTAAGTTGGTGTGCAAATTTAAAGACCAAGTTTGCTAGGGTTTCAAAGTGATATGCTGCCCAAGGTTTTCCCGTTTTGATCCTCCTTTTTCCCCCCATATTCATCAGCATTTATTTTCAAATTTCCCATAAAAATTCCATAATATCCCTTCACAAAATCCCAAACCCTACTTGATCCCAAAACCTACTTCACCCCAAAACCCTACAACATCATAATTTCCTATGTCCTTTTCCTTCCATAAATTCCTCGTTATTTTCATTTCCCTTAATTCCCTCATGTTTCCCTTTCCCTAACAATTCCCTTGTCTTTATGTCCCCTTGGTAACAACATTTCAAAATTCAAACAACAATCAATTGTGTGCACAGTCAACATATACATTTCAGCCATCCTGTCTTCAAAACCATGTCAGAAATCGAATCAGATTATGAGCAGAGTTATGACAGTGAATCAACACCGGAGGAAGAAGTGCCTTGGAGGCATCACAAGGGTGGTAAAGGTGGTCGACATGTTAGAGAGGAGCCCACCTCCTTCGCTTATTTGCAAGCCTGTCCACTTGCGTTGTCTTGTTTTCGTTACCAATCATGTTTTGAGTATTGTGAGAGGATCTCACAAATTCAACATCATAGGGAATTAGTCTGCTTGTTTGTCCTACATTTGCACAATGGTCATGTGAACCTTGTAGGAGTGGACCTCACACTATCACTCGAGGTTGTTGCTCAAGCCACCAGGATACCAAATGTTGGGGAAGAGTGGACCAAGCGTAAGCTACTAGGAAAATTTCATTATCAACCATAAATCAAACCCAGATGCATGAGGCACCTTACTGCTGTTTTTCCTTTCATATTCCTAAGGGAGGAGTATGCACGCTTGATGAGGGTTATTATGCGCTATTTTACTTGTGAGGGCCGATTTTCACGTTTATATTCGTACCATATCCGTTTGTTGATGCATTTTACCCGGGTACGAATGATGAACATTCCAATTTTCATGTACCGGAATATAGAAAAGATGGTGCCTGTAGTGCAAAGGAAGAATCCCGCACAGCAACTCAAAAGTATATATCATTATGCACTGATCGAGATCATAGTGATGCATCAGTTGTCACAGTAAGGTATTTCATGGGAGGATTTCATTTCTCGCGACTTCTTCACGGTGCCACACCCACCTCCTGAGATTGTCCATGATGAGGGAGGGCCTTCTCAGCAGTTTGACATTCATGAGGGGCCTACACAGCAGTCTGATATTCATGAGACCGAGCATGTTGATGCTCCAGCATATGTAACATATCAGAAAGGCCCCAGAGCCTTATTTGCAGCTGCACGACGAGTACTATCTCCACCCGGGGTGGAAGGGGTCTCGTTAACTTCATCGACACAGCGAGTATTATCTCCACATCATGTGGAAGGGGTCTCGCCATCTTCTTTAGCACAGGTACAGGTTCAGGATAGGGGCAAGAGGCCCATGATTGATGAGGGTCCTTCAAGAGGTCAGGATACAGATGTCATTGATATTGATGCTAGCTCTCCTGCCTCAGAGCTCAAAGAGATCATCTGAGAGCAAAGGGTCGAGAATGAGTCGCTGCACAAGAAATTGCAGATGGAAAAATGGGTGATTAACTATTTAGAGCAGCGCAACAAACAATTGGAAGATGAGCACGAGCTTTATGAGCAACGGAAGATTCGTGAAGACCGGGAGTTGGCCCGTAGGAGACCTGGTGATTTGACACCTATCAATCGGGAGTCTATGCTCATTCGGGTGAACACTCAATTAGAAAAGTTGATAGCCAAGGCAAATAGGGACAAAGATATGCTCCGCCACATGAAAAATCATTATTGGGCCCGCATGCATGTGTGCAAGGCAAAAATGAAGGTTCTTAAGAGACGATTGGCCAAAGCACTAAAATGGAGGAAAAGGCACGATCAACTTCAGATTTTGGCTGAAGCCACCTTGAAGGAGCATGACACTCAATGATACACCCTCAGCTCAAAATTCAGACAATTTGGAGCAATTTTGGTCATTTTTGAAATTTTTTGTCAAAAACAGGTTTTTGCCCTCAACGCGTAGCGCTCCGCGGACTACCCTTAAGTTGGGGAGGTCCATTTCAGGAAAGGTTTGCGTTTTTGGATTTTTCATGACAAAATACACTTGCTCAGCCACTGCCAATAAGTTTCATGGAGATTTGAGCCCCCAAAAGGTCAAAAAACAAGCAAAAAATGACCTTCTGCCACTTTTTGGACACACAGGAAGCAGTCTTGGGAGATTGCAATTTTGGAGGGGCACATGGCCACCAAATTGAAAAATTCCACTTGGGTTGGAGAGTAGAAATCCAGAACTTTCCACCAAGCCCACTTGTGCCTCATTTGGATGTCGGGAAGTTCCTCAAAAGTGGCCTGAAAGGCACACTACATGTAGGGAAATGGCGCGCTACGCGTTGGGAAAATTGGCCAGTTTTGCACCTTCAGCTCAGGAAAACGCAGCATTGACCAGTTTTGACCTTTTGGTGGGATTTTTCATCCTCTTTGATGTAATTGATGTAATTTCATGATTGAAATGGAAAATTTTACCTATTCTAGAAGATTCATTCATAAAATGGCAAGAAATTAATGAATGAATTGGTTTCCAAGTTTATAGAGGCGAGTTGTTTTGATTGCCTAGTTTGTAGTGCTCAGTTTAGAATTGGTTAAAACAGATCCTAGAAGGAGGAGCTCGACTCCTAGAGGTTAGGGAATGGTTTGGCTTGGTCTATATATGTAATTTTTCATTCAGTAGCAGAGGTTGGACTCTTGGGATAGTTTTGAGACTATATTGTACATATTTTACCAGCATTTTTGGCAAAGGAAGACCAGGGTTCTGCAGCACTATTTGGGATCCATGTGGCTTTATGTCTTGATGGTGTTTTTCTCTCAGTACTTGTAAGTTTGTGTATGTGAATGATTATCTCTATTTAATCTTCTCTTATTAAGCAAATGAAGTGTTAAGGTAGAATCCATGAAATTGCTATGCTCTACCTTTAAATTTGTTTAATATTCTATGTTTTCTTCAGTTTAAGGAGAATCCTTGAGACCCCTTGCTCTCCTTAGCCTCTCACCGGTCTGATCTATCCATCTCACTTGCTTTAAGGCATCAAAACAATTGCCTATCTTGCCCCGAGTGGACCTCTGCAAAAACTGTGCCTCATCCCCGCACCCAAAATTGCCTTTCCCTTGACTTCAACAAAATCATAAAAAATCAATCCTAAATTATGTGTACTTAATACCTAGCCTAAAATCAGTCATCAATTCGGTCATCTCGAGCCTTTTTGCATATCTTTTGCCGAGTTCGACCCGGAGAGAGCCCTCTCCTGTCCTCGTAGGGCTAGCTACAAGGCTGAGCGTGGTTTGATGTGGCCTTGAGTCTTGCCTTATTTCAGCCTAAGGTGGATTTCAGCACTAGCAGGAGCTACAACCCCCTTAGTTCTTATACTAGTCGAGATACTTGTACGCAGGCTGCTACCTATAGAAGGCTACAACCTTCTCTTTCTTCCAGGGACCACGTTTCATAAATTTTCAGACTAGATCCACAAATAACATCAATCAAACATCAAGAATTTCTGCATCAACCAATCACCATTTCACCAGTCAAGACTGAATCAAAATAAATACTTCTCTGTCAACTGTACCCTGATCACAGTAACTATAATCAAACCTCAAATTCTAAACCTAGATCACTGGAATAATCAACAGAAGCAGCTAGAACATAAAATTATGGGATTTACGCTACTTCAATATTCAAAAACTTGCGTGCATATGCTTCTGTGTTAAGATCAACCTACGTATACACTGCGACTTACAGAACCTACGTGTATACACACCTGTGCTAAGATCAACCTGCGTATACACACTTCTGACTTACAGAACCTGCGTGTATACGCTCCTTCGCTTCATTGAACCTACATATAGATCTATAAAGATAATTTACCCCTTCAAATGTTCAGACATTAGTTTACCCAAATTATCAAATTTATAGATCAAGCAAGCGCCACTTAGAACAGATCAAAATCATACAAAGATACTATCAATCAAGCCTTAAGATTTCAACCCATCAAAGGAACTTATTCTTCTCCTTGCACTTAGGTTCCTTCTTCCTTCAAGTCGAGATTTGCACCATATCCCAGTTACTGTATTCCAGATCTAGCACTTTTCAGATATTCAATAATTCAGTTAGTCCCTTGCCAAATGATCTCCTTCCTCTTTTATAGCCTTAAGCCTTTCACAATACCACGGTCCAAAACCATAACAATTCAATACCATGGACCCAATACTTGGGATCAACACTTATGATGAGATACCATGGTCCAAAACCATAGGTTCAAATACCAAGGAATAAATACCACGAACGAAAAATAAGTTCTCCACATGTGCGTGCTTTTCCTTGCATGAAAGTGCGTGTATACATGGCTTTGTGTTGGACCATCCTGTGTATATGTGGTTTTTATTCACTGAACTTGCGTGTATACACGGCTTCGTCAAAGTGAACCTGTGTATATATCTGTTTCTTCTTTTAGAGTGCCTGAATTATGATCTGTCACTAGAGTGAGTTGCCATCAACGACAACACCTGTGCCATAGCGCCAAACCTGTGCCATAATGCCAACAATCTCCCCCTTTGGACTTGATGGCAACCCCAAGATCCTCAAAGTCATTCTCCCCCTTTGTCATCAAGGGAAAAGGGTTGTGCTCCCCCTGAGTACATGCTAAAATCTCTGTTCTGTTGTGCTAAACAAGCTCCCCCTGACTTGTAGGCAATATCTGCAAAAAGATGTTCTTCAAGGAGAACCATGACTTATAGATCATAAAAGACCTTCCTATCACCAACAGACTCTATACATACATCCATCACCCAACCAAGTGGGGATACTCCAGAGATTTACATAAGACAACCAAGTCCATTACATCATTCATCCCAGGCATAGTCGAGAAACCAAAATAGGTCGTTACATGACCCTGACCATAAACGATATACATGACATAGAGACAAAATAGCAAGACTTATGAAAGTCATCAATAACTGATATTAGCAGCATCTGTCAATCACTCTATAGATCAGCAACCATGTTCTCTTTCTGATCTTTCTTTGCATGTGTTTCACCTGCAACCAACAACAGTTGAGAACTTGAACCAAAAGCTTCTAAGGTAATGCCAACAATGCATATCTGCTCCCCCTGAACCTATGCCTGATGGTATCTGTCAGACCCCTATTAGACTATCAGAGTCTGTCTCTGCTGATATCCTTCAAACCTCCATATACACCACTGTATCTGCACAAACCAGCCTATGTACGCAGATCCTCCTCATCCAACTCCTGTACACCAACTTTTCTCTGAAACAGACAAGTTTCAACAGCAGGTTGAAGCATCAACTACTCCGAGCTTCTGCCTAAGGTATTCAAATGTTTCCCTGGGTAGAGGTTTGGTGAGTATCTCAATAACTTGTTCCTTAGAGGGAACATACTCCAACTTGACTTTTTGTTCCAGCACTTGTTCCCAAAGAAAATGATATTTGATAGGTATGTGCTTGGTATTTGAATGCATGACTGGATTCTTTGAAATGGTGATTGCACTTGTATTATCACACAAGATGGAGATAAGTGGAGTACAAGTGATTTGATAATCCTACAAGGTTTGCATCATCCAAAGGAGTTGGGTGCAACAAGATGCAACAACCACATATTTCAGCTGTAGATAATGCAATAGAGCTCTGTTTCTTGCTAAACCAAGATACTAATCTGGAACCCATAAAGAATGCACTGCCACTAGTGCTTTTTCTGTCATCCATGCTTCCAGCCCAATCTGCATTTGTATAAGCATGAAGAGTGAGATCCGCATCTCTAGGATACTATAGGCCATAGTTTTGAGTTCCTTGAAGATACTTGAAAATTCTCTTTACTGCCTGAAGATGAGTTTCCTTAGGATTTACCTGAAATCTTCCAACCATTCCTACTGCATGCATGATGTCTGGTTGGGTACCTGTTAAATAGAGTAGACTTCCAATCATGGATCTATAGGTTTTTTGATGCACTGCTGCTGATTCATCATTTGCACTGAGGCTGCATCCTGTGACCATAGGAGTACATACTGGTTTTGAATCTTCCATGCCATATTTCTTCAAGATCTGCTTGAGGTACTTGGTTTGACATAAAAAGATACCATCTTTATTTTGTTGGATTTGTAAACCAAGAAAATATGTCAGTTCTCCAAGCAAAGACATTTCGAATTCCTTCTGCATCACCAAGGCAAAGTTTTGACTCATAGCTTCTTCGTTGCTCCCAAAGATGATATCATCTACATACACAACAAGTATTAGCAATTTGTTATTTTCAATTTTTATATAAAGATTGTTATCTGCTGATCCTTTTGAAAAACCTTATTGATGAAGGTATTTGTCCAGACGATAGTACCAAGCCCTTGGAGCCTATTTGAAACCATAGAGAGATTTCTTTAGTCTGCATACAAGATTTGGATCATTACCAAGGATGAATCCATCTGGCTTCTCAATGTATACTTCTCGTCTAAGTCTCCATTCAAAAAGGCTGATTTCAGGTCCATTTGAAATACTTTGAACTTCTGAAAGCTAGAGAGAGCAAGGAACATCTTGATGGCCTCAAGTCTAGCAATGGGAGCAAAAGTTTCTTCAAAGTCTATTCCTTCTTGTTGTGCATACCCTTTACAAATAAGTTTGGCCTTGTTTCTAATCACTTCCCCATTTTCATTCAACTTGTTTTTGAAGATCCATTTTGTCCCAATGACATTCTTATCTTTTGTTCTAGGAACCAACTCCCAAGTGTTATCCTTTTCGATTTGCTCAAGTTCTTCATCCATTGCTTTGGCCCAACATTCATCTTTGCATGCTTCTCTTACATTTTGTGGTTCAGTGGTGGAAAGTAATGCCAAATAGCTTGAAGCTTCTGCAATTTTTCTTCTTGTTTGTATACCTGCCTCTTTCTGCCCCAAAATTTGAGTTTCTAGATGATTCTTTTGAATGTGTCTGGATGGAGTCTTTTCTTCTATCCTTATTTGTTCTTCAGGCTCCTCATGTGTTTCTTCTTCATAGGTTTCTTCTTCATCATGAATCTGGTTTGATGTTGATGGATAGTTCTCATCATCTTTGAAATCTTCAGATCTTACCTGCCTAGGAGTGTTTTCTTCTTCATAAACCACTACATCAATGCTTTCAACAATTTTTCCAAGCCTTTTATTATAACACTTGTATGCTTTGCTGTGGGGAGAGTAACACAGGAGAATGCCTTCATCTGCTCTAGGTTCAAACTTGCCAAGATGTTCATCAGTATTTTTGATATAACATTTGCTTCCAAAAATTTTGAAATATCTTACCGAAGGAGTCTCACAATACCAGAGCTCATGAGGGGTTTGAGTGCTGTTCACCTAGACATTTGTTTTGTTGAGAATAACAACTGCAACAAATGCAGCTTCACCCCATAAAGTTGCTGGAGTTCCAGACTCATCAAGCATATCACACGCCATTTGTTGAACCGTTCTGTTCATCCTTTCCACTACTCCATTTTGCTGAGGAGTCTTGGTTGTAGAGAATTCCCTTCTTATTCCATGTTCTTCACAAAAATCGAAAAATTCATTTGATGTAAACTCCCCACCTCTATCAAACCTGAGGCATTTAATTTTGTGATCTGATTCGTTTTCAACCAAAGCTTTGAAGGATTTGAATTTTTCGAAGGCTTCATCTTTGTGCTTCATAAGTCCTATCCAAACCATCCTTGAATAGTCATCAATGAATAATATAAAGTATTATTCTCCCCGAGGTGACCTTTTCCTAGATGGACCACATACATTAGTATGGACAAGTTCAAGTGGCCTACTAGCTGATCCTTCCTTCTCAGGGAAGTTTGTTCTGGTTTGCTTATCAAACTGACATGATTTTCATATTGTATTGTCTGGAATTCTGATGTCTAGAAGACCATGAACTGCCTGGTATTTGCATGCTTTCCTTATCTGTGAGAAACTTAAATGCCCCAACCTCCGATGCCATAGTCAATGTTCATCATTCTTGCTCAGATAGCATTGTTTTTGTCCTTCTTTGAATATGTATAAATTATTTGGAGTTCTTATGCCTTTGATCACTGTTTCTCCTATATCAAGATCACAAACACTACATCCATTTGATTGAAATATTACCTCTATTCCTTGATCGCACATCTGACTGACACTAAATAGATTATGCTTTAAGCCATCAACATACATAGCATTTCCTGATTTGACCTTATCTTTTAAAAGAACAGAACCTTTACCTTTTATGAGTGCAAGGGTGTCATTTCCAAATGGGACCTTCTTCTCCTTCTCCAAGGCACTATATGACTGAAGTTTTTCTTTATCTCCTGTCATATTTTTTCACATCCACTATCGATGTACCATTGATTTTCCTGCCCTTTTGCATATAGGGCTATACCACATCTTTCTGGTTGTGGTTCTTTCATTCTCCATGTTTTGATATTTGAGGCTTACTCCTTCTGAGTTGTCTGCCGAAACCTGCTCCTGCATTTAGAATCTTCATGACCAAAATTATTACAAATAGAACATTCTATTTCATTTTCCAGAGCAGAAAAGTTATTGTAGGTCCTTTTCATGATCCCAGTCATACTCCTCTATTTTTGAGTTTCTCTAGTTATGATAGTTTTGTAGGCCACACACTGAGTTGCTTTGTGTCCAAGGTTGTGACAAGAGAAACATTGGCCATTGAAGAAATTCCTGCAATTATCAACCCTGCGGACCGAATGATTGTAGTTGACATTCATTCTTGAGGCAAATTGAGAATGATTTACCTATGGTCTATTGTAGCTTCTATTTATCCTTGAAGAAGATTGCCCCTAATTTACTTGGTGATCTTTGTTCATTCTTGAAGAAAAATGTCCCTGATTTACCTGGTGATCTCCATTAGGCCTTTGCTCATTCCTCCTTGCTGCATCAAGATAACTTTTGGAGGTGGATGGTTTCTGCACTTGAGTTGCTTCTTCATTATATCCTAGACTTGTCTTGATTAGAGGAGAACGCTGCACTTTGATAATCTCATCTAACGTTTCAGATCCTTTAACAAATCTAAGATTAAGAGCTTTAGTTTTCTCAATCTCTTTTCTAAGTCCCACAATTTCACATTCTAACTTTTCATGATGTTTTTCACTTTCAGCCAGTTGGAATTGCAAAGTATCAATAATCATATTTTTCTCTTCTAAACAAATTTTGAGTTTAGAAATCTCTTCATAAAGACCTTCTTCATCTATAGCATCCATAAAATCATCATCTTCAAAAGCCATTAAAAGTCTATAGTTATTACATCGTTCATCTTCATCACTATTTGAGAGTCCATCACTGTCTTCATGAGTGTAGTAGCTTTTCTTACTTACGTTCTATTTCTTGTTCCATCTAACAGGTTCCTTACCTTTGTCAAGCTTATGAGAACACTTGGCAGCATAGTGACCGACTCTTCCACAAGCAAAGCATTTGAAGGGCAACTTACCTCTGAATATTCCAGCACCTCGTTGAAGGTTCTTGACAAAATTTGATTCTTCCTCTTCTTCTGAAATATGTCCTGACTCATAGTAATCTCCTTTACCTGAAGCCTTGAATGCAACTTCTCTTCTGTCTGATGGTCCTCCTTTCCTCATTTCATAAGCGGTTAGAATTCCGTGTAGCTGCGACATGGTAATTTTCTATATATTCTCCTTTTCTTCTATTGCAGAAACTTTTGATTCAAATTTAGGAGATAAAGATCTAAGAACCTTTTCAACCACAACAACCTCTTTTATTTCTTCACCCAAAATTTTCAAACAATTAACAATCTCATCTATAGGAAGGAAATAGTTAGCCACACTTTCATCATTGTACATCTTGAGATTTTCATACTGAATTCTGAGGGTTTGAAGTTTTGCTCGTTTTATCTGCTCATCTCCTTCATAGCTCAGCACAATCTTGTCCCATATTTCTTTAGCGCTTTTATAATGCATAAACTTGATGAATTTTGATTGAGATAGACATCCTAATAGAGTGTTGACAGCCTTTGCATTTGTTTCAAACTGCTTCTTCTTAGTCGGATCTGTAGGAGTTACTGATGGAAAAGTGTACCCTGCATTTATGATATCCCAGACGTCTATACCAAGAGATTGAAGATAGGTTGTGAATCTTACCTTCTAATAGACGAAGTTGGTCCCATCAAAAATTGGTGGCCTGATTGATGCTTCTCTCTCATAGTTGCTCATGATGATAGATATTCCTTCAAGTGATCAAGCTTCTTCTTAAGGACCGGCTTTGATACCAATCGTTGCAAATAATACTGAGAGGGGAGGTGAATCAGTATTATTTGATCAATTATTTTCTTTTTCAAACCCAGAGCATATACGCTACTTCAGTTAGATGAACCCGCGTATATACGCAACTACAGATAAGGAAACCCACGTATACTATGCAGATTTATAATTTACTTTATTCTACATATGTTAATCATTAAGTTATGCACCAGAATCATATAAATAGTTGCCAGGAACAATAAAATAGATTAGAACACAACCACACATAAGAACACAAGATATAAGGTGGAAACCCAATGTGGGTGAAAACCACCTCCTGCAATTCGTCTCTATCTTCTTTTAATTAGAAACTTCTTTTTACAATGATTTTGTACTAGTGCAGTCCTTTACCAGTACGCAGGCTGCTACCTGCAAAGAGCTCCAACCCTCTCTCATTTTCCACCTTCTCCTGGAAGGAAGCTACAACCCCCTTAGTTCTTGTACTAGTCGAGATACTAGTATGTAGGCTGCTACCTGCAGAAGGCTACAACCTTCTCTTTCTTCCAGGGACCATGTTTCATAAATTTTCAGACTGGATCCACAAATAACATCAATCAAACATCAAGAATTTCTGCATCAACCAATCACCATTTCACCAGTGAAGACTGAATCAAAATAAATACTTCTCTGCCAACTGTACCCAGATCACAGTAACTATAATCACACCTCAAATTATAAACCCAGATCACTGCAATAATCAACAGAAGTAGCTAGAACATAAAATTATGATATGTACACTACTTCAATATTCAGAAACTTGCGTGCATACGCTTCTTTGTTAAGATCAACCTATGTATACGCACTTCCGACTTACAGAACCTGTGTGTATACGCACCTGTGCTAAGATAAACCTGCGTATACGCACTTCTAACTTACAGAACCTGCGTGTATACGCTCCTTCACTTCACTGAACCTGCATACATATCTATAAATATAATTTACCCCTTCAAATGTTCAGACATTAGTTTACCCAGATTATCAGATTTATAGTTCAAGCAAGCACCACTTAGAACAGATCAAAATCATACAAAGATACTATCAATCAAGCCTTAAGATTTCAACCCATCAAAGGAACTTATCCTTCTCCTTGCACTCAGGTTCCTTCTTCTTTCAGATCCAGATCTGCACCATATCCCGGTTACCATATTCCAGATCTAGCACTTTTTCAAATATTCAATAATTCAGAGAATCCCTTCCAAAATGATTTCCTTCCTCTTTTATAGCCTTAGGCCTTTCACAATACCACGGTCCAAAACCATAGAAATTCAATACCATGGACCCAATACTTGGGATCAACACTTATGACGAGATACCATGGTCCAAAACCATAGGTTCAAATACCAAGGACTAAATACCACGAACGAGAAATAAGTTCTCCACATGTGCACACTTTTCCTTGCATGAAAGTGTGTGTATACGCGGCTTTGTTTGGACCATCCTGCGTATACGTGGTTTTTATTCACTAAACCTGTGTGTATACGCAGCTTCGTGAAAGTGAACCTGCGTATATATCTGTTTCTTCTTTCTGAGTGCCTGATTTATGATCTCTCACCAGAGTGAGTTTCCATCAAGGACAACACCTATGCCATAGCACCAAACCTGTGTCATAATGCCAAAAAAAATGTCATGCACCACAAGTTAAATTTACAATTCAAATCAATAAAAATGTGTGCCAACATAATACTTTTAAAAAAGCATGTTCTTGACTTGTACACCACAAAATGAAACAATCAAAGGAGACATTAAGGGTATGAACAAATAATATAAATCTTACACATCCAACTCCTTTTATAACTTACAAGTTACAACTTTATTGATAACAGCCTCTACAATACACACACTACTTACACAAGATGATACCACTGTATTGGGGAATCTGATAATAGAAATCTTAAATTATACAAAAAATATTGTTATAAATGTTGTAATGAGAGGTGATGAATATATAGTGGCTAGAACTTCCTAGCAGAACAGAGCCAGAAAGGCCTTGTTATCGCCTCAAAATTACAGAACTTCCAATAAACACTAATAACACAATGAAAATATTATCTCTAGAAATTAATTAAACAAAAAAACAAAAACAATCTCTTGACTTAGTCATGTAAAAATAATATGGGGATTACAAGATCACCCTAGGCTCATAGATAATGTCTTTAGTAGTAGCACATAGTCCATCAGCATTAGGAAACTAAAGGAACTACTTGATGGGAATACAATTTTTTTGAGAGGATTGTATTCTCACTCACCAGGAATTTGTTTAAGGTGACTAGAATTTTTCCAAATAAGGGGGTTGATTTGGCATCAAATTCATTGAAAGTAAAGATAGTATGATATGCCCCTCTTTATAAGCTAATATGGCAAGGCTTTGAAAGCATTCAAATTGAAAAAAGTGGGTGTGTGGATAGAGAGAGGTCTCTTTCTCATTCATTTCCACCACTCAAATACTTCCCTGAGAGTAATGGTTGCACAATATGAGAGAACCCAATTAGTAATTCTGTCTCAGCAAGTCTTAGCTCTAAATGACAAGGTTTTTGTGCTTGAATATTGAATTTCGTATGTGGACATCAGGAGCATGAGTTTTAAGCAAACCTGTAAGTTCTGACTACAAACAAAAAGTCAAAGATTAACCTTCATATTTAGGGTCTCACGATTCAAAGGCATGAGTCTAAAGCTCATAACTTCGAAGAGAATAAAATATGAATGGAGATCGAAAGCCAGAAAAGAGGAATATGTATGTAGCACCTAAATGATAACCAATTCAAGTAACCAGCCAATAAAGTTTATGATAATCATTGATGTTGGCAATGCGGGTAGAGTGGAAGTACTCAAAACTAAAGATCAGATTCCTTCCATTTTTTCCCTGTATAACACCCACTTCATTATCAATATTCTCTGTAATTTTCCTTGAATTTCATGTATTAGTTGGTGAATCTATAGTAGAAAGCCTAACAGAGAGTTTGAAAAATGGAAATACTTCAACCCAAACACAAGATCAATGTTGAATTGTCTCATAGGGCTCAGTTTGGCACTTGCTAACCTGCTCCAAATATTTGCATAATGTATGCAAAAAGTAATGTCAGACAAATAGAGAAATATGAAAACTTGAAAATGCAGTAGCCTCCACTAATGTGGAATCAAACCAGATACAAAAAGATCATAACATGGCCAAACTCCATACATACAACAAAATAGAAAGAGATTAACATAGACTCGAAGCTAATAGAAGGAACAAGAGAATTACTGCATCTATTAGATCTCCTACTAAGAAATACAAGGGGAAGCCCTCTATTTATAGCAACTTGGGAGGAGTCTAGCATTTAAGAAGGATAGTTGGAAAGTATACAAGTATTTAACGATTTACCCAAGTTAACTTACAATTGTTTGCACATTAACAAACCCCTTAAGTGAAATTTAGGTGAGCATTAGAAAGGAGGCTAAATTGCAAAAATGGGTCTCAGCTACATGGCCATGATAGGTACCCATGTACAGCATGCTTATAACAGTTGAAAAAGAGAGGGAGGATCATTTTTTTTGTGGACAATAGAACACCATATGTTGCAACTGAATAGCAACTGAATACAATCAGTGCAGAATAGTCTTCAAATTTGAGGTTGACATATTCAATACCATTATGTATCTAACTCTCTGCAAACATTTGATAAACATTTCCATATTGCTTCAAGAAAAGTGTCAAAAGCCTCACTTTTGTTATTTAAATAGTAGATCCAAGTTTGTTTGGAGTTGTCATCAATGGATGTAAGAAGATAACGAGACCTTTGAAATGACAAGGTAGGAATAAGACCTGCAACATCATTTTGAACAAGTTGAATAACTTTAGAAGCTCTCCAAGATTTGTCATTAACAAAAGTACCTTGAGGATGCTTACCAAGAACACACCTAGTAAAAACACCATCAAAAAGAGAAATAAACATAAGATTAGTGACCAAAGTCTACTTAGTTGATAATCATAGCAAGAGTTCAAGTGACCAAATCTCATGTCATAATTTAGTTAACTCATTTGAGTGACCAAGTAATACATTGATAGGAGTTCCCACTACAAAATGAGAAAATAAGTTCAAGTGTGCATGATGATTCACTTTCCTTATGGAAACAATTTGTGAAGGGTCCTCAATGTCATGAAACAAAATAAAGAGTAAACAAGATTGTTTTCCTTGAAACAAATTTTTTAATCTGATAAATTGAGAGCAAATTAGTTGAAAGATTAGAAACATATAGAACATTGTTGATCATGTCATCTATCATCTCAATGGAACATTGCCCTTGAAGAGATCAAGGTGAAGAGTTTCCCATAAAGATATTCTATGTATTGCACGTATTATGGAAGAAAACAAATTCTTAGGTGCAACCATGTGATGGGTTGCTCCATAATCAATTATCCATTTAGGTAAGAAGAAACTTGCAATAGCTGAGATCAATTTAAAATTTCTTTTATGATTGGTAAAAGAAGATATATTGACAATTAAATTGTGTTCCTTCATTTCTGAAGTGAAGGCAACCAAATTCTACAAAGAAGTTTTTGAATTACCTGTCCATAAAGAGCACATTTAAGAGGTATATTCTTTCCTTTAAAATCTTGCTTTAGTGAGGATTTGGAAAGTTAACACTCCTTTTTACTTTGCATTTGTTTCCCTTAAATGCATTTTTATGTTGTATGCTTGAATTTGAAGGTGAGATAGCTATAAAAAATCCACATCCAAGAGCACCCATTTTGGTGAGTTTATCATGCTCGCAAGTAGTTGTTCAATCAAAGCATCAAAAGCAGGGGGACTAAAAAAATCTTGGCCCAAGGCATCTTGAGTTCAATATAAAGGTGGAAACAAACACTGAATAAAACTCACCTAACTTAGAGAGCACTACCAAAATGAGTTGTTCATCACTTTTCTCAATTTTAAAATATTTTAATTGAGGCTAGAGAGATAGAACTTGGAAATAAAATCTTAAGTAGTATCAAAATTACTAGGATTGAGAGTAATTAATTCATTTTCCAATTGATGAGCACAAATTGTATCCATTTTTCCATGATTCTTCCATCACTGTATCTATCATTTAGAACCAAGATACAATACATTCATCTATTTGAAATCTAAGTGCCTTTAGAGCCAGAACTTTGTAGCATTACTTTCAACAATATCGACCTTAAGGGATTCATATGAAGGCACGAAGAAAGAGGAGTGTGTATAGGGAAGTGTAGGACACATGTTTGATACTTCCGCACATTTTGAGGGCATGCCAATAGAAATTTCATTCTTGTTGGATACACTGGTGTTGGTTAGTTTCAGAAAATTTCTCTATCAAATAGGTTGCTTTCGTGAAGTAATATTTCCACCAAGAGGATAAACACTTGACATGCCTAGAACATATTGGTGTTATTTATTTCATGTATTTTTCATTTATTAGTATTCCACCATTAATAACTTCATTACGTAGTTGCTCGTTTAGTAATATATTACAACAGTGACTTGTTAAAGGAAAAATATTTCGGTTTGTTTGAATGCCATAAACTAGAAGGAAAATTAGCTTTGAATTAGAAAAATGGAATATATTTTGAAAAATATGTTTTTTGATCAAATATTATATAGGGCCATTGCATGATCATTAAAAAAAACAAACATGACAATAAGAAATGATTTTGGACACAGTGAATTACATAACTCTCCAGCTCAAAAACATGTTAGCATATTCAGTTTTATCTTCATTAGAGAAAAATGAATGAGTAACATTAAGTTTCGTTTGAATATTTATAGAATCATTTCAGAGGTTCTAAATGGAAATTTAATGTGCTAATATTTCTCAATTAATTATAAGGAAAACAAGGGGCATACATAATTTGTTGGCTTTTGGGAATTAGATTCCTTTTCTCCTAGAATGGTATGCTGACAATTTAACATTACTATGTTGAAGCTATATTCCTAGTTAGTCTCGCAAATTACAAAGTTTTGTCTTATTATTTTCTAGTTTATTGTTGTAATCTTATGTCATCAATACTTTTCTCCACCCATTAGATTTCTACTGACCAATTTTATTGTTGAAGTTTCACTACTTCTTAAAGATAACTAGATGAAATAATACAACTACAAAAGTGAAGAATGAAACATTCTTAATAGAAATTACTAGCTTTGATGTGTTTTATCATGTTGGATAAAATCAAAATTGCAATGTACCATAAGCACGGGAATTCAAAGTATTGGGATAGAAATGTGTGCGTCTATTTGCATTTATTACTTTAGTTGAAGACAACATTTCATGAACAAATGTTGTACATTGAGAACATGGTAGGTACAAAATTTATTTTATGGTGACGTTTTATTTGCTTTGTTTATATAGGTCATCTGGCCACATAGTGGCCACTATTGCCCAACTAAACAAAACTTGTTCGAGCTTCTTACTTTTATGGGGAAAAATGACATTTAAAATATTGTTGATGTTGAGGTATATATTGTATAAATCTTTTATAGTCTACTTTAGTATATATTCTAGGGTTTATTGACTTTCATGTCTTATACTTTGCATTCTATCTCTTTTTTTAGGAAACGAACTTAGTATTGATGGTAAGAAGTAGGAATTGAAGAAAGAGGAGAATAATAACACTAGAGCGACAAAATGCAAATTGAAGAGAAAGAGAAGAGAATTGGTCTAGTGGTACCCATAGAGCCAATATCTCGCATAAGGCACACATAAAGACTAAAGGTCAAATCTTCAGAGTTGGTGAATTCACCTGCAATGCCTTGGGAACACAATGATAATGTTTTGAAGTGATGAAACAATACTTCATTTGTAAATTGTACTCCAACCAATATTAAGTTAGAAACTCATATTGTAATACTTGACGTTTTATATAATATAATTTATGTGGTTGGAATTATTTATAGTTGCACTTCATATTACTTAGTATTCTAATTAGCATATGTAACTTTTTGTTTTCATATTATATGAACATGTACATTGTATGCCATTTTTTTTTAATTTGGTTGCAAATCATACTAAGTAGTTTATGTTGATTAATAGTGAAAACATAAAATAAATCTAAAACTACTAAACTAGGGTTACAAATCTATTTGGGCACATCACTCCCAACATTCAGATCAGTACTATTAGGGCTCATCAAACCCTAATTCATTTGCTACATGCCATAGACAAGTCATCACTTTGAATGCCTCCTTCCCTGAAATTTTCCTGGCCTGAAGCCCTCCAGAAATTCCTCCTTGAGGGACCAGCGCAACCTCAGTCAGGGGTAAATGCACTTTAGTGCAGGTAGGCCCATGTAAGGGTGCATTTAAATGCACTTAGGCCCAGTTTGACCTATGTTGGGCGAGATTAAGCAAATTATTCATAGGGATTTGGGAATATTCTTATCTTCTGGAGCATTCTAGAAGATTCCCACACTTATCATCTCCTATGAGCTCGAAATTGGATACAAAATGAGTTAAGTAACCTCCTATCCTCTCATCCATTCCTCCATGGAAACTAACTCTAAGTTTGGAAGGCCATTTAATACCCTCATTTATGACCAAAACACCTCCATTTCCCTATAAATTGAGCACTCATCATAGCGATCAAAGGCTAGACTTTGAGAATTTGTAAGGAGATACTATTGGTGTGAGGTTTGAGATTATATCAATTATTTTTATGCTGCCAGCGTGTTGTGCTTATGGTGTAACGAAGGATGGAACTCAATCTGGCTGAGTGACATGGGATTAGACTTCTTGGTTGTAACTCATCCTTCTACTTAGTAAAGTTGTTTACACCTTTTCCCATATTCTTGTCTTTATGTATGATGATTGTATGTGTAAAGTCTTTTGATTCCATTTACTTATAGTAGATAGGTCTCTTGCTTTAATTGATTTTTGTCCTCTATTTATGATTGCAGGTACTTGTTAAGCGGATTAAGTTCGAGAAGGAGCAATGGGAGCCATACAATGGAGACAAAGAGAAAGTGAAAGATAACAAGTAGGTCCCTTGTCTTATTTATCTTATAGGGAAAAAGGTTAAATGCTTTAAAACTGTTGTTCTAGGTGTAGCTACCCACCTAGAGAAATTGTATTTATTTGTAGATTCATAATTCCACATAACAAATTAGTGACTCCGCTAAGGAATAATTATCATTCTGGGTAGTTTATCTTCATCCTAGTACACCCTAGTAGACTTTACTTGCCTCCATTGATCTTATTTAAACCTTTTTGAAGCTTTTTTGGTCAAAATTTGGACTAGAATACCTACTCTAGGAATGTGCTAGTACTAGAGCACCCTTGGTCAGGGGTCAGTGCTCTCGAGAGCATCCTTGGCTTAGAGACAGTGCTTTGCAGCACATTTACTCCCAATTTGACTTGTGTTGATTCTCCTTAAGCTTAAAAACCCATCTTTGGCTTGGATTTTTCCAATTTTGCTTCTGAAGTTGTTTGTTTAAAGATCAATGTTTTTATGCTTCTGAAATCAACTTGCATCTCTTCTCCTAGCCCTACTTTGGCCTTGATTGTTTAGTGTTTCTTAAATGATTTCTTTATAACTAAAATTCATTGTCAAATATAGTTTATAGTCAATTAATCTTTGCTCAAAAGAAAGTGTCGTAAAAGTTTTCATTTCTTTCTAAAAGGAACTATTGTAAAGTCTTCGTTCTTGAAAAAAGATTGATTGATTGTATGTGCATTAGTTTCCTTTTGTTCATTTCAACATTAAGGGAACTGAAAAGAAAAAATTGCATTTTTCATATTGTAGTTTGTGAATGCTTAGTAGGAATAGCTCGGGAAATTTCATTAGGTGTGTTATTTTCTCTTTTTCAAAGATTTGATTTCTCTATCCCTTACTAGCTATGGTTTAAATTGCTAATTGAATGAAAGAATGTTTCTCATCTTAGTTGCATTCTGGGAATTGCAAACATACATCACATGGTGAACCTTGAAAGGAAAATTCTTAAGAAGATCAACTTGAAAGTTATCTCAATTAACTTAATGGAGCATTGTAACTTAATGCATAACATTTGGAGGTCTAGGCTAGAGACGTGTTCCGGTGTCATAAAACTTAGCAGCTATCGTTAATTGTCTGCGATACATTCCAGGTGTGATACCTCATTCCATGTACGTAAGTATATTGTAGCTTGTCGACGTACCTTCGGGTATATAGGGCAGTGTTATAGTACGAAAAGTATAAAGGAATGCTCTCACTGTGGGCTTTCACATTAGAAAATGCTAACACGGATTGGGCCTCCATGTAATTTTGGGTATATATGGGAGGACTAGATTAGGTTTCTATCCATCCTTAGGTAACTGAGTCGGCCACCTTGTAAACTATGATACAATGAACAGAACATTCGGGGAGATTGTCTGCACGAATGTTAAGTCCTTAGTTTCCTGAGGCAGTATATTGCAGTTCACAGTTTCTTGGTAATAATTTTGCCTAGATTATCCCTGTTTTGTTTTGTTATATTATTTTGATTAAAATAAAATTAATTGACCATGGATAACATCCTCCATGCTCACTCCTTAGTTGATATTAGGTTGATACATATGGCAACAACTCCAGAGTCCATTGATCAAGGAATTCCTTTTGATGGGAATCCTAGTCCTTTTCCTCCTTTTGGAAATATTGGTGCTCCTTACATGGCTACATTGTCCCTTCCAAAATTTACCATTGCCTTTCAAGTATGGTTTTTTTCAACCTCCTTGGTTTAAAATGTCGTGATTTCTCCACAATTGAGTACTCCTCCAACTAGACAAAATCAGCCTCCAATTGATGCTAAAGTTTATCCTTTGCCTTCTTACTCGGCTTTTTCTTCCTCCCCTTCTTCCACTTTGCCTAATGAAAGTATTGACACTAGTAACTAGGTGGATAAGAAGAAGAGGAAAGGGAAGAAGAAGAAGAAGAAGAAAATTCAGCAGGGGGGCAACCAAGCAACCATTGCTTTGAATGCAACTTCTGATGAGAAACTATCTGATAAGCTTCAAAAAGTTTGATATCCATTCAAACTCTATACGGGAGACTATCTTCTTCGAAATTTTCCTAATATTCCTCAAATCTTAGAAGAATGGTCTTCTCGTTCACATCATCCTATTTCATCAACTTCTGGAGATCATGCTAGTGACACACCATCAACTAGTCACAATAAAGTTCATGGAAAGGAGGGTCAAGTTAAGTTTCTCTACAGATTATGTGAAGGGAATCACCCCATTCACCTTTGTCCCTATCTGGATGACGCCAAAAAAGTGTTGGATAACCATCCTGCTTTTCTGTAGCGACTTCCATCTAGTTACAGGAGACTCTCCCTTAATCCTTCACTAGCTGATAAAGTGACTGACCCAAATCAACCATCGGTCAAACCCACTCTCTCTGAATGTGAATCTAATGACTCTATACCTGACCCATCTCAATTCAAGGAAAAACTTGACCCGATTTCACCTTTAGTTAATCGTACCTTTCCTAAAGAGAGTGAATATGATACCACTCAAGTTCTTTTCATTTCTTTAGATTCCAATTAGCTTGGGGGCAATCCTCCTGTTCCATTAAGACAGGAAGAAAATCCTCCCACTCTTGTAACTCAAGGGGATAATTCTCCCGTTCTTATAGTACCCCCTCCAAGTAGTTTGGTCACTTCCTTTTATTGGAATTGATTGGCAAGATGACGACTTCCTTCTTATGTACCTTTCCAGATCATAGTATAGGTTTGTAATAGGATTATACCTGGCACTATTATAGATGAAGGTGCATCTGTGAGTATCCTTTCCTCCACTTCTTGGCAAGTGCTTGGTTCACCACAACTTGTGCCTGTTACCCAGAATATGTTGGCTTTTAACAGAGGAACCAAACAACCATTAGGCATCCTTCCTCAATTGTCTATTACTTTGGGAGGAAAAATTATTTATCTCAATGTGATGGTAGTCCCAGGCCCATTAGATTACAATTTATTTCTTGGGCGCGACTATGTTTATGACATGGGAGCTATTGTTTCAACACTCTTTCAAGTGATGTGTTTCTCACATGAAGGTAGAATTGTCACTGTTGACCAGCTTTCATTTCCCGGTCCAAATATGGCTTGCAGTCAACCATATTCCCTAAATGGCCCTTTTGTCCCAATAGTATCTTCCCCGCCATGGGTAAATTATGTGGCATCCAGGTCCATGCCTCCATCAACTGACAATCAATTCCATGATGTTGTGCATTATGTACTAGAGGCATTAGAACCAGATATCACTAATGAATTCCCTGCTACATATCCTTTCTAGAGAATTGTTCTCCCATCTGATGAGAACCTCTTAGAAGTCATGATCAAAGGATATGAGGATAGTTCCTTGTGTTGTGTCAACCTTGTTAAAAAATGAAACAAAGGGCATGAGCATAGTTCCTTGTCTTGTCTCAAGATCATTAAAAAATGAAACAAGGAAGATGAGAAGATTCTTGTCTTGTGTCAAGCTCATTAAAAAATGAAACAACAATTATGAGGATAGTTCTTTTACTGTTTCAACCTCATTAAAGAATGAAACAGGTCCTAGAGCATAGTTCATTGTCTTCTGTCAATCTCATTAAAAAATGAAACAAGGAATCTAAGCATAATTCCTTGCCTTGTGTCAAGTTCATTAATAAATGAAACAAGATCCCCTGGAGAAAAGTTCCAATTCAAGTCTTTGATTAGATCTCGTTAAATCCCAGTCGAGTCTTTCACTTAATCTCATAAATGAACCTTCATTTTATCCACCTGTTAGCCACAAGTAGTCTACTTAGGTGAATGCAGTGAAGCTTGGGGGGCATGCACCTAGAATCGAGTCATCATGGTTCAAGCTTGTGTAAAAATGAAATTGAATCCAAGGATATTTTTTCGTTTCCAACTTGTGTAAAAATGAAACTGAATCCAAGCATAGTTTTTCGTTTCAAGTTTGTGTAAACATGAAACTGAATCTAAGCATAGTTCTGTATGGTTCAAACTTGTGTAAAAATGAAACCATCTCCATTTTAACACTCGTGATTTCCATTCTATCAACCTCTTCCATCAGATGAGCCTTGTTTTTTCTCCTTCCATCATCACTATCTTCTTAATTGATGATACACTTTCACTTGGTTGTTTTACCCTTTTTGAGGAACAGTTGCAATGAGTGGTCTTATTAGCCAACCTATTCACATAAATCAACATGTTTTGAGAAGTTCCAACATCACCAGAACTAGTTGCTATCCTAGACACCACTCATTCCTCTAAGTGGAGTCCTCTTTAAGCTCTTTTCAGACTCTTGAAACATGAAAAGATTGTCGAGCACTTGTCCTTTTCAGATCGTAAACGAATTGGAAATGATATATACTCAGTATAAGTTTAACCCTTTTCCAGACTAAGACAAATTACTTACGAGAAAGGAATATGTTGATCAAACATAGTCAATAGGTTCTCTCTCGTTTTATTTTATGCTTTTTCAGACTTGAGAGACAAATCTACGAAAAAAAACTTGTGGAGTTTTCTTTTTGTCCCTTTTCAAACTCTCTAAACATGAAAAGGACCGAGTTATCATTGTCGTGAAACTCGTTAAAGCATCAAATAGTGACAAACTTTTCCATCATGACAAGACCGAGTTTCACCTCCACTAGACTCGTTAAAACATCACATAGCGATGGATTCACCTGAAGGGTGGAATTATACAACAAGAATATTTTATCCTCCTCAAGATTGATAAAATATAAAGAAGTACTAGTCAGTAATGGTTGGGGAAAATGGAAAAGGGGTAAACCACTTTGTGGTAGCAGGTTGCTCTTGAACATGACACTTTCACTTCATCTCTGTGACTACATGGGTTGGATTATCTGCTTTATGGTTATCATACCTATGGTCTATCATACCATCCATTACTTTGATTTTGGGTCAATGTTGCCAAATCATACAGTGTCACCGACATGTTCAAGAGAAGTCACTGAGTTAAATTCATCCTTTGCAATACTCATGAACCTTCATTTTCATGACCGCCTATTGGCTTGTGGGGGCCTGACCCAGGTTTAGTGTTAGTTAGCCAAATAAATACCTGCACTACTGGCCCTTTCGGCATTAGCCCGCAGAGCGTGGACTGAAGTCTCACCCGAAGCAGTATGGGGGGATGCTGGAACCAAGTTTCTGCACCCTTGAGATGGTTGTGATGTCGGTTTATTCCAACTATACTTGTCTTCATGCAGGTTCCTTTAACCCTCTCTTCATCCTTCAGCACCTTCGCAAAATGTTACAATCATCTTTTGCGCAGCCCTAACCTGGGGCTGATGTGCTTTCGTGCTACTAAGGTAGTGAACTACGATGTCTCCCAAACTAAGCTAAGTATCTTACTTATCTTATTAACATATCTTAGTTAGCTTCACGTAAATAGACGTTCTTACTTGCGTTCACTTAACCAATACAATTATACACTTTCGTGCATCATATAAGCATTAGAAGTGAAATTCATACCCAATATAACACATGCATAAATAGGAAATAAAGACGCTGAATTGACATAATAATTCTCTTTATTGATAATTCCAGATGATTACAAACTCGACTTGCCATGCGCACTTAGCTGTAGTGGTCCACGCACTCAGCTGCAGACTTCTAGGCCTTTGCGCAGTCAGCTGTAGAGCCTTTACCTATGCTACAAGCCAAAACTTAGACTTCTACTTCAGTGCTATCTCTCATACATCAAATCTTCATTCGTAATTAGTTGTCTCTAACCACTTAGAGCTTATCTCTATTTATACAATTCCATGGTTCGCAGACCATAGGTAGATCTTCTACAACTGAAATTACATTTTCAAAATAAGGGTGGACAAACCTATGACTCTTTAACAGCTATGAGCTCCGCGACCACAAAATGTGAAGTCTTTACACTTGGATTATAGAATTGGACCAAAATATGGGATTTAAACCCCAAAACTACCCTTGGTTGATCCCACACCCAATAGGCCCCCAACACAAACATTGTGACTCGTCCTTGTGTCACTCTATAGGTGCGAAGATCTTAGTGTGAAGACCTCCCAGCTCAGTTTGGGTAACCGCAACTTTGGAAGCACACTGAGTGGCTGCCTGCTGGACTTCTTCCATGCACTATTCAATGACTACTGCTAAACTGATGCTCTAAATATTCTACTGAGCTGCCTGCAAATTTGTGAGATTTCCTTCAATGGAGGGTGTAATTGTATAAGCCTCATCTATCCATGGCTGTAGGCGCGCTTTTAAGACTGCTTCTTTATGTCAAGCAGCAACCACTTGTTCCTTGAACGCCTTTGCCTCCCGGATCTGTGCAAGCCTCTATGTAAGGGAAACCATCTGCACGATCTCTTTTACCTCGTTATACCTCTATTAGAGCTTGCATGCCTTTGAATCTAGGAGCTCTACATTTGGGTCCTCCTCTAGGGTGGTTAGGACCTCAAATGATTATTTTAAAAGTTGCATGTAGTCTGCCACTACACATTCAACCGACACTATTGCTGTTGTAATAGCGGTGCTACATTGTTCCCTAATCTTTGGCAGGGTTGAATGCTGAGCCTTCAACTATACTTCTGTGATCTATAGGTTCAACTCCAGACGAACCCTGGCCATCTCTGTTCGAGCGTTGCGTACCCCTGTTGCTCACTTGTGGATGCGCGAGTCAACCAGTTCCTTTGCCTAAATGGCCAACTTCAAGACCATCTGGTAGGCTTCCTCCACAACCTACATTATCTTCTTATTCTACTCTACTACTTCATTGCACTGTAGGCCCAATTGCTCAATGTTGATGCACTGCTCACTCATCACTAGTAGAACGCAACTCTCCCTAGCCCAAAGTTCTGTAGTGACTCCATCCTCTAAGAGGTAGAGTGTTGCCCGAGGGAGCGTGACCATGTTCAAGCCTACCCCTTCAAACTACTAACGGTGGGCCTATCGGCCTCCTTCTCTGTAGTAAGTGCCCCATCTAGTAGCACTATCATGTTGGTCACCCTTGTGCGCAACATTTCCTCAGTAGGCAAAGTGCCGATTGTGAGGCTGGTGGACATTGTGCCAGCCTATGGTGTGTGAAACTGCAACTCCTATAACTCTGTCCAGAGAGCCCCCAAAACCAACTATTGTTGTTCCTCAAACTGTTGGAGGGCCTCCACGGTGACATCCCTCACTATTTTGCCGATATCATGCAAATCCTCCTCAGTGAGGGTGATTGGGTCAAAAGATGTCTTCGATGCCTTTGTTTTATTTTGTGGCACTATCTACTCTCATGGTTGTGGATGCTTGAGTTGGGTGGACGCCATCTCTAGGTCTGTCCCACCTTGTTCTCTGTATATCTCTGGTTCTGGCAAAGGTGACCTCTATCCTTCATGCTCTTCTTCTCCTGTTTTCTCCTATTCCACCAACTTTGCAGCATCGCACGCTACCTGGGCCTTAGCCATTGCTTCCTTTCTCCTGTGCTTTTCCACCAGCTATGTCATCTGAAAGTTTGTCTCTTTCTTCTTACGCTTCATGGCGGACTTGTCTATTTCCACTGCGAAGCTAGCTGGAGCACGCCACTCCAACAACCAAGACTCAGGGATTGCAAATATCACATCGTCAGTCACCAGGTATGGTAAGTTGTGACATGTCTTCCTAAGGCCCTTCCCCACTGTGATAAAAAAATGGTGGAAATTTGCTTTGAACCCTGTAAAGCTCTATAAATTGGTGTATTCTGTGGGTGACAACCGCAGCTTAGGATTGATCCCCATTTGAATGTTCATCTCCATTAGGTCCAGAAGATCTTACTTTCTTTGATACAATGTGCATCCTTGGTTGCCCACAGCGAAGCATACTTCACTGCCTCTATAAGGTCTGGCGTGACTGAAGGGAATGAGCTATCTTCGGGCAGCTCCCATGCCACCAGTACGATCAACAACAGGAGCTACGTGTAGTGAAATTTTTTTCCCTACCGTTGTGCCTCATGACAGTTCACAAGGAACTCACCACATACATAGTTCACCCAGTTGAAATGGACTCCTTCTGCACATTGGGCTGCTAGTGCAACCACTAGCACGGGAACCTCATCCATGCGACACTTTCGCATCACCTTCCCTGCTAATATTTGTTTCGCGACCTTGACTACAGGGTTGTTAATGCTAGAGATGGGAAGCCCTCACTTCTTCTTCTCCAGCTTGAATTTCTTCTTCATCACTTCTGCGAGGGCTAACTCGCCACCTTTTCCCTCTAAAATGTTGGCTGGATCCTCTCCTGAGTAAGGCAGTCGTGTAATCTGGTCGATCATATGGTTTGTGATGGGGATGGGCTCCTCCAACCACAAGAACCCATCATGCACCAAGCAGAGTAGCTGCTTGATGATGAAGACGATCACTGGTGCATAATGGTAATGCAGCACCCAGAGCAAGTTAAGCAACCTGGATTTCTCTACATCGCTGAGCCATGCCTGTGGCTCTAATTGAATTTTTCCAGTAGTCATTTCTGTCCTCTGGTGCATTAGCTTGTTATTCACTAAATGCAGGAACTTCTTATGGTCTGTGAGGTCCCAATCATCAAACATCAACATAGGAACCTACCCGAGTTGCGGTCCCTCAAAAACAATATCATCTGGGAGTAGTGGAGTTTGCAGAGAGCTCTTCCTCTCATCTATGTCCTTTAGCACTTTAGATTTTCCCTTTCACAGAGGAACATATTTAGGTGATTGGGTAATAGGGTCCACACCCTGGGTTTCAACTTCCATCTCTACATCCTCGTCATCCACCAGGATTTCTTCAGAATCTTCCTCATCGACCTCCAGATTAATGGCCTTCCCCTTTTCCTGCAAGGTGAGCTTGGTCCTCTGTGGGTTTCATTATGAGACATGCATTGGGATCATAGTTTGCTTATCCTTCTTAGGTTTCATTGTTCTAGGTGATTTAGGGACCTCAACTATTGCTCTGGTGCTCTCTGGGGCTTCTACTTCCATAATTTTCTGTGCAGCTTCCTCGGTTGTCACTACTCCTACGTCCATGGCTTCTACGGGTGGTGACATAACGCTATTCCAAAATTCCTTCAGTGTCTCCGGTAGTTGCTTAAACAACAAATTTGCTTTTAGAGTCTCGAATAAGTCTCAGTTCATGTAGATTTGAGCGCGCAACAATTTTGTTCTCAAAATGTGAAGTGTTTTTCACTGGACAACCACTTGTAATTTATAGGGGCTTTTGAATTTGAATTCAACCATTCCCCCGACATTCGGCCCATTAATGCTAGATTGGTGGTAGATTTTCAAGAATCTAACCCATAAAGTTCACCTTAAATGCTTGCCACCTACTCCATTTGGCCTCAACCCAACCATGAAATTGTGGATAGTGACTTTAATGGTCACTTTCCAGTAGACCTATGTGCCAGCACAGTTGTCTTTGTGTTGTCGAGGGTCCAGTGACACTTTGTTGCTTCACGCAATCCTGACATCGCACAGCTCCCAGAAAGTGTAGTTTATAGTTCCATGCCTCCTTTTAGCTGCCTGGAGCACTAAGACTGTGCTTCTATTAAATAGTCAGATGGTCGGGCCACCTATGTATGGCTTCAAACAAATGCCATTCACTTTTCCTGGGAAGGGATCTCTATTCAACTTGACTAGTTGTACCACACCTCCGTCAGTAATCTCCTTAATAATATACAACCCTAACCAGTACATTTTGAGTTTCCCTGGAAATTTATCAAACTTACTATCATACAACAACACCAAGTCTTTCACCTTAAAGGTGCACAACTTAATATGTTTATCATGACATGCCTTTTCACACTACTTTTGAGCCTGCTGGTGAAGTCCAACCAAAAATATCTCTTCTTCTAGCTCACCCAACTATGTGAGCCTCTCTTCTAGGGCTTCGAAATCCATCATACCTGTGAGCGTTGCTATGGGTAGATTAGGCATGATGTATTCCATAGGCATCACTACTTCAACCCATATACCAGCCTAAAAGGTGTCTATCCCGTCAGCTTCTTGCATGTCATCTGATAAGTCCATAATACTTCAGGTATGCGTAGGTCCTAATCACTTCACTCAGCATTGCATACCTTGGTCAGTTCACTTTCAAGCACTCTATTGAATGCTTCCACTATTTCGTTAGCTTGTGGGTGATAAGGCATGATCTTCTAGTGATGCGCCTAAATTTCCTCCCTTAGTGCACTGATCATCCCATTCAGGAAGTGCATACCACAATCTCTCATCAAGATCTTTCAATAGCCAAATCGCATTAGTACATGTTCAAATAGAAACCTCACGGCCGTTGCACTCATGCAGTCCTTCACCGGCTACACTTCTGCCCACCAAGTCAAGTACTTTATCACAGTGATAATGTACCTCATGCCTGTCTTCCCTTGGGTCTAAATAGGTCCTACAAAATCTATTTCCCACTTTTCAAAGGGTTGCAATGTTACTTGTGGATTCAAAGGCATTTCATCCCTCCGTGATGGCTTCCCTCTCCATTGACATACATCACATGCCTTGCAATATGCTTTTGAATCTTGATGAAGGGTTCGCCACCACAACCCAGTGTGTAGAATCTTTTGCGTGGTTGCTATTTTGACATAATGTCCTCTCGTTGCAGCCCCATGAGCATCCATGAGGATGCTTCTTCATTCAAACTCAGGCACATACCTTCGCAGTACTTCATCATTCCCCATCATGCATAGATGCCTAGCAATGACAGAGAAGTCTACCGCTCGCACCACTAACTCCTTCTTTTGCTGGACAGAGTATTCTTCTGACATAGTTCTAGTTGTTAGGAAGTGTATTATATCCTTGAAATGTCCAACTGCGATGCATACAACAAAAAGCTGCATTTCAGGTAATCCCTCCTCCAAATTAGTGGGTTCCTCCTCTGTCTCCATGCGTGACAGGTGATCAAGTCATGCGTTCAATCATCTGGGATTAGCAACTTCAAAATCCTATTCTTGGAACAATAAGAGCCATCTACAGATGCACCCCCCCAACACAGGCTTATTGATCAGGTACTTCAGCACGAAGTATAGGTGCACCTACTCAGGTTGGGTCTTTTCTTCATAAGCCTGCATCCATGTGCATGGATCATTCTACCCATCATATTTGTCTGTCAGTTGCATCTTACGCTTGCCAAATCGTGCTTATATCATTCTCTTACATTCCTGCCAATCATCAAATTTGCCTTAGTGCATACCCCACCATGTTGTGGGCGTAGTGCACAGTACCCAGTCCAAGGCTTGGAAGCGTTGCTTTTTCAAAATCTCCCTTTCAAATGCATCGAAGAAGGCATCTACCTCATTTAGACCATCATAGGTAGATAGATTTATTTCTTCTGACGACACATAGCGCAACGACCAAATCATCATATTGCAATTCAATGTAGTTACTTCATGTAATCGATTCTGCCAGTGCTCTATTTCTTTGTCAGAATCTAAAGTACAAGAACTCTCATGCTCCCATGTAATTCGCCCATCTGCGGTGGGATTCACCCAGTCTTGGTCTCGTGATGTTATCTATAGATGCAATCCAGAACATCATCACTCTCATAGTCTCGGAATAGCTCTGTATAGCGCAATCCTTTAGCAAGATCCAAGGGTATTATTACACGTAGTGACTTCTTCTCAAAGATCATCATTTGCTTCTTCATCTTTATTAACTCATTCATATCAGTAGGCTAGTAAATTTCCAACAGCGCAGGGTAGGGATTTTTGTCATCAACAATCTCTATTACTTTAAAATCTACCAGTGCGCTCGCTCCCTCAATATCCACGGTTACTCCTTGTAATCACCCCATGGGTATGATTTTGTGCTGATTTTCCATTCTCAGCTAAATCGAAGGCCATTACAGCATAGGTCTCCCCATTCACTCCCATGTCCGTTTCACTAAAACATTCTTATCTGATCCAAAATTCAGAATGACTTGATCCATCTCCTATTCTCTGATCTACACAGTGGGTCTCATTTCATGCCCCGTCCTTGTTTTCTGCTTTCTGATATTTTGTACTACACACGGTTCTCCTACCACAGTCCCAACACATCTGTTGACGAGTTCCTGTAACCATTTCACAGCCTTATTGTCTTGCAGTAACTTCATACAGGTTTCTAGGAATGTTGTGAGCATAAATGGGTCCATATTCGACTTAGGCTTATCTTTGCTTCCTGAAGTGGAGGCCTTAGTGAAGTTCTTCTTAGCTTCCATGAAGGTTTCCCAAGTGCGCTCCAAATCAAACTTAGCCTCTTTCATCGGGGCTTTGTGAAGCCAGGTACTATCTTCTGGTTGTTTCCCTTTGTCATCTCCTGTTGCGATTCCACTTCGGAGCACTATATTTACATTTGAATCATCCTCACATGGCACAGACCTCATCATTTGTAGGTTTTGAGTCGGGGGAGGTGGTAGTACTCATTTGTCACGTATCTAGGCTATCAGCATAGGACAATCTTCCGTTTCATGATCAAAAAGCATGCAATACTTGCACGATGGGTGTGTTGGATTAGTGCAATCGTAGGAATAGTGTCCTGGCCCTATGCAAATGTAGAAAATCAATTGTCTATGACCTCTACTAGGTCCTCCTCTGCGTCGACCTTGTCCACACCCCTGAAATCCTGTCTGCATCATCCCTGCATTCTGGTTAAGGGGCTGCATTTCAGATTGAACCCTGTAGGCAGGAGTTCTATCCATCATCAATTCATAGCTCCTGCAAGTATGCTCATCATGTCCCACCGACCTACAAAAGTTACAGAACAACTATTGTAGAGTTTGCATATACTTCTGTAACAAGTGGCAAATATTTGTGGCATGCTTTCCAGCTATTTGTCAGATAGCGCACCACAAAGCAGGTGCCACACTAGGTCCTGCTTGGTCTTCCAGCCTTAAAGGCATCAGTCCTCCTCTTGCAAGGTAATTTGTAAAGACTGGGCAGTGGTCCTTGTCATGACCCTGACTCTTGCATTTCACGCACCACACCTCTTCCCATACCTCTGGCCGAACCATCCTATCTTGCTTCAAGCTTTGCATCTCAAGGCACAAATTCTTCAGTTGTGCATGGATCTGCTGAACTCCTAGATTATGATCTTGCATCGAGGCCTCATGTAGTCTCATGGAAATATCCAAGGCCTCTGCTTGAGTTGTTATCTTATGTTGCGACAACGCACTTCTTAAGTGTGGTAGTAGCAAAGCCACAAACCACTAGCGATGTTGTCAACCTGTCAAATGTTGGCTTCGCGGATCATATATTTTAGCCTTTGATCCATTTCCCAAGGCATCTCGCCTGGTAGCATCGTGATCTATTTAAATCTAACAATCGATTGCACTTCAAATTTAGGCCTGCTAAATTCCCTATTCAGTTCTTCTTGGATTTCCACTACTCTAGCATTCGGGTTATCATTGGAGTACTTAATATATCAGGTTAGCATGCAATCTTGCAGAGCACTAACTAGTGTTTTCTTATTTATATGGTAATTTGTAACACCTTGAGCTTCCCATACGTCCCTCACAACGAACCAGAATTGGTTTGGGTCCTGATTTCCCAAGCCTTTGAACAAAGGCAACTTTACTATGTTTTCCATAATGAATCACGGTGGAGGTGGAGGCGGTACGGGTGATGTTTGAGGTGATGGAGGTGAAGTCGGTGGTGGTGTGGATGGAGGTGGAATTCACAGAAATCCTTGTCTTATCAACTGAATAGCACTTCAGGGAGAGACCTTCCTGATCCCTTCTTTGTCCCCTCCCGGAGGTGAAATCAAGGGGCTATGCTCTAGACCCTTATTTCCTTCATTTCTGTAAATTCTTCCGCTTTGTGTAGACCCGAAAATCAAGGTAGTTGCATAACCCACTTTTCACCACACAACATTTTAATCCAAGTATTCCAATATTTTACGTACTTACCTCATGGTCCTTTGAAAAATGTCGCTCTGTCTCGCTATAGCTGACTGAGGTGTCAACCGCGAACTCAGGAACAAATCCTCCTATAATGTGATCGAGGAAATGATTGACGGTGCATGTGATCTTATCCCCTGAGGCTTCCAACCTTCATACTAGATCTGGGGTCCACACAATAGGACCATGAAGCTTCCACCTTCCTTGGCTATATGTTATCTTCACGATCCACTCATATAGCTCAATAGGGAAGGACGCGAGAAGGATTTCATGGATCTCTCTATACAGGTACCTATCTAGCAACTATTCTTTTGACAGTCACAGGTTTCTATGTTCTTGTGCCGCAAACTCATGAACCGTTCTGTCCAACTAGCCTTCAATTTCTTTCTTAGTTAGATTCCAATGATATGACATGACACATCTCTTATGTAGATTCCAATCCTGGCAACAGAACCATTTGTTGGCTTGTGGGGGCCTGACCTAGGTTCAGTGTTAGTTAGCCAAACAAATCCCAACACTACTGGCCCTTTCAACATTAGCCCGCGCAGCACAGACTGAAGTCTCACCCGAATCAGTATGGGGCGATGTTGTTACGAAGTTTCTGCATGCTTGAGATGGTTGTGATGTTGGTTTATTCCAACTATAAGTTTGCCTTTTCACAAGTTACTTCAACCCTCTGTTTGTCCTTCACCACCTTCGCAAAATGTTACAATTAGCTTTCGTGCAGCCCTAACCTGGGGCTGATATGCTCTCGCATTTCTAGGGGAGTGAATTGCAATGTCTACCAAACTAAGCTCGTTATCTTACTTATCTTAATAATATATCTTATCTAGATTCGCGTAAACAGATGTTCTTACTTGCGTTCACTTAACCCATACAGTTATACACTTTCACGCATCATATAAGCATTAGAAGTGAAATTCATACCCAATATAACAGATGAAGAAATAGGAAATAAAGACACAAAAATTATAGAATACTTCTCTTTATTGATAATTCTATATGACAGACTCGACTCGTCTTGTGCACTCAGCTGCAGGGGTTTGCGCAATCAGCTGCAGAGCCTTTACCTACACTATGACCCAAAAATTATACTTCTACCTCATAGCTATCTCTCCTACATCATATCTTCATTCGTAGTTAGTTGTCTCTAAGTACTGAGAGCTTAGCTCTATTTATAAAATCCCATGGTCCGCGGACCATGGGTAGATCTTCTATAGCTCACATTACATTTTTAAAATAAGGGCAGACAATGCTATGACTCTTTAAGAACTATGCGCTCCGTGACCACAAAATGTGAAGTCTTTACACTTGGATTATTGAATTGGACCAAAATATGGGCTTTAAACCCTAGAACTACCCTTGGGGGATCCCACGCCCAAAACCTCCATTCGTGAACCTTATGTTGATAGTCACATTCCATCTCCAAAAATCATTACACTCGTTTCGTGTCGTTGATGTGGGATACATCAATGCCCTCCTGTGATGAGTCACTTCTTGTCGACATCACCACATTATCCAAGAAGTTGACTTAGAAACACCCTTTCAGAACCTTGGAGCTTGCTTACATCAATGGAATGTTTCTCGCTTCCGGCGATAGGTTGACATCACTGGCCTTCGACCGAAATACTTTGTATGGTGTTCGACATGAAAACATCCATTCACACCATGCAAAATGTACTGCAGTACCTTGACCATCATTATCATTATCGGTGATTTCTCTCGCGTCTGTTAACAGATTACATCATTGGCTTGTAATCAGACGGTGTCTTCCCATGTTCGACTTCAGATCAAATATTCACATGGTTAGGCTTGTACTTGAGCAAACGATTTAACGAGATAAAAGACCTTGGATCTAGTTTCATCCATCCGTGTTGTGATTTGAGGAAAGTACTAAATCATCTGTACAATGTCTTTACACAGATGGTCATCCTATCATGGGTCTATATCTGTAGATGACTATCTATGTACATGTAATGAAAAATTTATATGTTGAGCATGGGTATGCCTTCCCTCAACAATTCATGAAAAATCCAAAATATCATGATATTATGTATTATAATTGACGCAAGTCACCATCCACTTCAGAACCTCCTCATCACATTGTAAAGCATATCACTCGACTTCATGCTTTATGGGGAAACTGCTATAGATCCATTTGGGCACATCACTCCCAACATTCAGATCAATACTATTAGGGCTTATCAAACCGTAATCTAGTTGCTACATGCCCTAGAAAATTCATCACTTTTAATGCCTCCTTCCTTGAAATTTTCCTAGCCCGCAGCCCTCTAGAAATGCCTCCTTGAGGGACCAGCATAGCCTTGGTCATGGGTAAATGTGCTTCAGTGTAGGTAGGCCCATGTAAGGGTGCATTTCAGTGCACTTAAGCCCACTTTGACCTATGCTGGGTGAGATTGAGCGAATTCTTCATAGGGTTCTTGGAATATTCTTATATTCCAGAGAATTATAGAATATTCCCACAGTTATCATCTCCTATGAGCTCAAAATTTGATAGGGAATGAGTTAAGTAACCTCCTATCCTCTCATCCCTTCCTCAATGGAAACTAACTCTAAGTTTGGAAGGCCACTCAATACCCTCATTTTTGACCAAACCACCTCCATTTCCCTATAAATTGAGCACTCATGATAGTGATCAAGGGTTGGACTTTGAGAATTTGTAAGGAGATACTGCTGGTGTGAAATTTGAGATTATAACAAGTATTGTTTGTTGCTAGAGTCTTTTTCTTATGGATTATTGAAGGATGGAACTCGATATGGATGAGTGACATGGGATCAGACTTCTTGGTTGTAACTCATCCTTCTACTTAAAAAAGTTGTTTACACCTTTTCCCATATTCTTGTCTTTATGTATGATGATTGTATGTGTAAATTCTTTCGATTCCATTTGGTTATAGTAGATAGATGTCTTTCTTTGATTGTTTTTGTCCTTTGTTTATGATTGCAGGTACTTGTCGAGCAGATTAAGTTCGAGAAGGAGCGACAAGAGCCATACAGAGGAGACAAAGGGAAAGTGAAAGATAACAAGTAGGTCCCTTGTCTTATTTATCTTCTATAGAAAAAGGTTAAACACTTTAAATATGTTGTTCTAGGTGTAGCTACCCACCGAGGGAAATTGTACTTATCCATAGATGCAAAATTCCACATAACAACTAGTAGTTTATGTTTAGTAATGATGAACACATTAAATGAATATACGACTAAATTAGTTTCTTATAACGATTATTAATGAAAATGAATGAAATGAATATAAACTACTAAAGTAGTACTTTATATGATGAATATGATACTACCAAAAAATATTAATCATTAATGCAAATGATAAATTTGTGATTACAAATGATGACTAAATTTTGCATATATACAACTATTAGTAGCTAATTTACGGTATCTTATAACATGACTAATATTTATTCATATATCTTTGGTCATTAATTGGTTTCAAATGATGATGAAAATTTGCATATATATGACTATTAGTATCTAATATACAATATCTTATAACACGACCAACATTTTGGTCATATTTATTTGGTCATTAATTGGTTTTCTCGAGTTATATTTTAGTTATATATTTGTTGTATGTTTGGTCATTAATTGTGACAATTAATGACCAAATCAATGACCATATCAATGACTAAATTAATGACCAAATTAATGACTAAATTAATGTCTAAATTAATGACTGAATATACTACTAGACAATAAAATTGAGACAACCAATGAATGAGTAAGCTAAAAATTACTAAAACTTTGTCACATTATAAGATATTGTAAATTAGCTACTGTTGGTCAACAACCGAAAAATAGTCATTTACATGAAAAGTTTAGTCTTATTTTTACTAATTAATTAGTCAATTTATACTAATGAAAGGCCTAATAACCAACCTACTTATTCAATTCATTTTGATATGGATTCTTTCATATTGTATAATTATTTGCGTTTGGAGGAAGAACGTCAAAACAAGTTGAGCATATTAGAAGAGAAAGAAGGTGAATTGCAAGGAACAAAATTAGAACATAAAGAAGATTGTTAGAGTCCTATATCATAGTAATCAAAGTCAATTTCGTATTTCTATGTATTTTTCTTAATTGTAAAGTTTAGCCATGATCTCATAAAGATCAAAGTCTAAAGTGTTAGTTTAGAATAAAGGGTCTAAGTCTAAGTTTGAATGGTCAATAAAATTCAAGGTGTCAAACTCTTAAAGGGGTCTAATTTTAGCAAAGTCTAGGGTTTTGTGTCATACAAGTCATGATTAAAGCAAGTAGTGGGGTTCATTTTCCATCATTTGACATGTGAGTGTTATCTTGTAATGGGTTAATGGATGAGTTAATGGAAGAGTTAGGTGTCATGACTCAATAGATATCAATTGTGAATATCATACCCTTACCATCACAAGAGGTGTTGCATTCCTCTAAATGTGCTACATTTTAAAAAAATTAGGTCACCATTGTAACTCAAGAAAATATCTCAACCATGTGGAGGATTAAATAGAAACATTTAAACTTTCAAAAATCCAATGAGTTCATTTTACATCCTCCTTAGACACTCCAGACATCAACAAGTAAGGTGATGCACTTTGTCTGCAAGGGTCGGTGTGTTTCTGGACTGTCATAACACTTTTGCAACCTGACGGTGTTCTTCATCATCATGGCTGTGTGCAAGTTCCAATATTACTATTCTGAGATTTTTCATGATGTATGAAGGCTTACTCATCCTTTGAATCCAAGGAGAGCACTTAGATTATCCTCTAACCATCAAAACCTCTAACTCACTGCACAACTGTGTTGTGCTTCTGCTGCAAGAAGAAGTCTTGGGGTTTTAAGGTTTTTGTATGACCTAGAAGTTTTCTCATGGGTTTGAAATGTTTTATGGACTACTCCATGCCATCCCAATACCCTCAGCATGTCAGATGATGGCCATAGATAGTATAAGCTTCGAGTGTTGTGCTTTTGTTGGACATCAGAATTACTCTTTCTTTGACAACTTTTCTCACTTCTTTCTCTTGTTTTTCCATGAAATACAGATCGACATCACTAATAAATGATATATTTTGTTGCATGGAAGACATTAAATGATTGACATGTTATACATTCATGTTTTTTCTATTCGAAATAAGTTTTTGCAAATTAACTACAGAACGTAGCCCATTCTGCAGCTAACCGTTTGTTCTATGGCCACTTCCATGGTTGAGCAGGTTAGAGGTGTCAAACAAGGAAACCATCCACATGGGCATCTTTGGAATGGCCATGACATGGATCCTATCCTAGTCACCCAGCCCAGATCGAAAAAAAAGCCAGCTCAAGGCAACAGTCAAATGTGGAGTCAAACGAAGAAACCTGAGAACAATAGGACTCTGTGTTCACTCTTCATGGCTAATTAATAAATCTGACAATTTTGTTGTAGCTATAACTCGAACCAGCCACCGGTGATAATAGTTCATGCAAAAATCTTGCTGATTTGAAGTCACCTGTAGCTGATCAACCCTTTACGTAGATCTGTTGTAATACATGAAAACCACCTGTAGCTAAATTCTGTCAAAAGGCAGTTAGGAATGTTTCTTTAAATATCAGTTGTAAAGAACTGAGAAGGAGTTCGAATTTTTATATGTATTAAGCTTAGACTTACATCTCTATAATTTTGGAAATTATTTTCCTGTTAATAATATGAAGCCGTGTTTGACCAAGCGATCATTTGCAAGAGTATTTTTAGATAGTTAGCAGCCCAACTCAATCAGTTGCAGAGGGCCCCTGCACTGAAGGAGGTTTTCCTTTTTCTATTTCATTTACTATTCAGTTCAGCTTCATTATTTACTTTTAGCAGTATTTGTAGTTTAGATTGATTTCTTGTAGTTGTTTTATTTTGATTCTGTTAAGTAGCATAATGTTAAAATTCGATGATGCAGTCTTTTTTCTCCTATCTATTTCATAAATGAAACTTGTTTTATTTTAACAAGGTAAGGTAGAAAAGTAACAAGAATTCATTGTGGATTAGTTTACTTATTCTTTGTTTCCTCTGTTATTTATTTCCTAGTTCAGATTGCCAATGCACTGTGTGGATAAATGTTTTTGGTCACCATTTCAACAAGTATATATTGATTTAGTTCTCTAAACTATAGAGTACAGTAGGTTTCTTGTTTGCCATCTCAAGAAAGTTATCTTTCAAAATTGGAGGCTTGGACAGCTAAAAGTGCTTTAGTTAGTTTTCATTCTCTGTAATTATTTCAATTTTCCTTATAGCTTCACCTTTTAATTTTGACTTAGGATTAAATAGCAGGATAGGATAGATACTCTATTTGTCCTTCTGTTAACTTAGATTTTGATTAGTTCACCTTTAGGAAATTTAGAGTCAGTTTCTCATAATTTAGACGGTACATCATTAGAAATCAAGGAAACCCCCAAAACAAAACAATATAAAAATACAAAACAATGAAGTAAGAAGGGTTAACTAGCACATATAGTGCACTACACTTCATCAGCTTATGAGCCTTGGTTGATAATTTATGCAAATCAATTTAGGAAACTAAATTGACTAAACATTTTGGTGTCATTGTCGGGGAAGTGTAACTAGGTAACTTTATCTCTTACATTAAAAAAAAAATGATATGCATAGAGAAAGAGAGTCTAGGGGTAGATTTATAGCTAGAGGAAAGAGTTCAATTCCTACAACATCACCTACTCCATCAAGAAAAAGGAAAGGTACACCTCCATCCTAGACTCATACTCCCAGCCATAGAACTCCTGAAGTTCTAGGGGCATAAATCCTATCAAAAGAATCTCCTACTTCATCTACCAAGTCAGTCCTAGGAGAGAAAAATCTTGAATCTCCAACAACAGGTGTTGAACAGGTAAATCCCCTCTACGGACAGAGGTGATCCCACTAGCCCAAAATGGGTCTAGCAACAATCACACAACGCTAACACGCAGGTTCCTAATTGCAAATCAAAGATCGATGATGAAGGCCTACGTGGATTCCAACGCTAATACTTGTAGAAGAGTCGTCGCTCTTGTTCCTTTGCTCCGGCTGGTCACAATCCCCACGATCCTCGTGAACGGACACCTGCACATGCAAAGAATGACACAAATACAAGCATAAAATCCAATAGATGCAATTATATATCAGTCAGAAAAGATATAACTCAATCATCAT
>APFE030828914.1:370583-413108 GCA_000404065.3 Pinus taeda | reverse complement strand
GACTCTCGACCTCTATCAGATGGATTTTTTCCTCAAAAGACTTCATGATCTGAAAGGAAAAAACATATGGGTGCGCGTTTGCCAAAAATCATTACCAAACTTAGTTGGCGCGAGTGTTGTTCTAGGACAGAGCGCCAATGGGTGCGCCCCTTTTTGAGGATCTCAGTGATTGGCGCGGATAAGACACTGTGTACCTGCGCCAATGGAAAAAGGGCACTTTTTCAGGGATAATTTGCAGAAGGTGTCTTCAGGGAACATGAAGTACATACTCAGGGGAACATAATGCAAGTGTTTTTAGGCTATGTCACTGCTCACAGGTCCCGGAATGTATCCTCCAATATACGAAAATAGGGGTAACAGGGACGGTGACCAACGGTGACAAATTACTGTGTAACAACAGGAGTAGCCTTTTTCACCTCCATAGGAGAGCACATTTTTGTTGAAGAATTAGGAATACCTCGTGAGGAAGAAGAAGTAGAACCTCTCTCCCATATCCCATTAGTAGAAGAACTAGAGGAGGAGAAAGTAACCTTGCAAGTTGAACGCTATACTGACCCTGAAGAAACAATAATGGAAGAAGAAGGAGAAGATGGAGAATTCACACTGTTTGGAGGAGGGGGTAGAGGAAGAGGTAGAGAAAATAATGGAGGAGGTAGAGGAAACAAAGGAGGAGGTGGAGGAAATAGGGAAATAGATAATTCTTTGGATTCCCCATAGTGGATGAAGAAACAAATGCCACAATGAAAAATATCTCACCTTCTATCCTCCCAAACTTCCATGGGTTAAAAAGTGAGGATCCTGAAACATTTTTATCTAAGTTTGAAGTCTTGTGTAGAATCTATGACTATCTATAAGACACTCAAAAACATAAGTTGTTCCCTTCAACACTAAAAGGAGCTGCTTTGAAATGGTTCATGGGGTTAGTCACTCAGTCCATTAAAACATGGAATGACATCAAAAAAACGTTTTTGGATAGGTATTTGGATTATTGCATGCCTACCAATCACAAAGATGAAGTGTTCAAAATGATGCAAAGAGAGGATGAAAACTTAGAGGATTTGATTGAGAGATTCAACTATAATTTGAAAAGAGAAAAGATGGACAATTTACATGAAGACACCTTAAAAGCTCTTTTACTAAAAGCCATTAGAGATGAATGGATAGATATCCTTAACATAATGGGGAAGGGAGATATCTCTCAACTCCCATTAAGTGATATAGGAGAGTTATGTGTTCATCTCTCAAGAGGTAAATCCAAAACTGGGAAAGGTCCAAGAGATCCTTCTCTTGTTAGAGTAAATAAGTCTGCAATTAGATCAATGAGTAGGGTAGTAATTGGTAATATGCTTAATGAATTCAAAACAGATATCCTAGGGAGTCTTAGTGAGCAAATAGACACCCTTAAGTTGCAAAACATGTAAAAATTGAGGCTGATGCTTTAGCTATTTTCTATCCAAAATGCAGAAAGGAACATGCTCTAAGAGAATGCCCTTTAGAAGAAAAAATTATAAAAACTTGTATGATTTTCTCAGAGAACCATGAAACAAAGGGTTGTCCTTCGACTTCAGGCCTTAATGTTGTTTTTCAAGAAGAAATAGTTCCAAATTCAGCAAAACCTCTTTGCTTTGAATATAGAAAACCTTGGTAGGGGCCACAAAATTAGGGATTTAACAATCAAATGTATTTTCAGCCCCCACCAGATTGGAATTCTTGGCAGCAACCTTGGCCTCAACCACAATCTCAATCTCAACCTTGGCCTCAATCTCAATCTCAATCTCAACCGTGGGCACAAGGAGTACAAAATAATTATGGGAGATTTTCTCAATATTACCAATATCCTCCATCATATCAGAATTATCCTCCCCCACACATTCCACAACAAAATCAGCAGCCACAACTTCAAAATTAGAACCCTCAACTTTCATTACCTTTTCCACAACAAAACCAAAGTCCTCAACTCTTACTACCATTTCAACAGAAACCAAATCAGCTCCCTGCCCAACCATTACCAAAACCCAAGAATAAAAATCCTCAGAATGCTTACATGGTGGAAGGACAACAATTTCCAACTTATATGATCACTCCTCTAGATCTTAATGGTGTTCAACTGAGATCTGGTAGGATATTAGAAAAGGAAAGACCTTCTTTAGTTATTCAGGAACAAGATAATTCTGAGGAAAATTCTCTACATCCCAATAAAAGTTTTGAGGGAACATCTCTCCAAAACCAAAATATTGAAAATGAAAAATAGAAAGAACTAGTGAACTCAACTCCTATTATTGAGCACCCAGTATCTACTTCTGCACCTCCTTTTCCTGAAATACTACAAGATAGAGGAGTAGAAAAGCAGATCATGTTGCCCAATTATGATTTTGTAGATGAATTGAAAAATGTTTGTATAAAATTCCTTTGTTAGAAGCCAATAAGGAGATTCTAATTCTAGCTAAAACAATAAAGGAGTTGAGCATAAAGAAACCAGGAAGAAAAGAAAAAGAAACAAAAAGAATTCACCTGATAGGAAAAATAGCATGTATAATGATGGGAAAAATTTCCATACAAAAATATGTAGATCCAGGAAGTCCAATTGTGAAAACACATATCAATGGAGTTTAAATTCCAAATACATTGATTGATTTAGCGGCAACAATAAACATCATGAGCAAACAAACCATGGAACAACTCAAACTTCCTAACCTTCTTTACACACCTACATTACTACAATTACCAGACAGATCTATAATCAAACCAGATGGAGTGTTTGAAGATATTTTAGTATCCTTAGATTCTTGGGAATATCCTATTGATTTTCTGATCTTCACCCCCAAGAACAATCTAGGCGGACATCTACTCATACTAGGAAGACCTTGGCTAGCCCAACTGATGCTTTCATTAGCTGTAGATCTAGTGATATGTATATTTCTGATGGGAATTCAATAGAGAAATTCACTCTATATCCTCCAGCAATAACAATCACAGAAATAGATGACAAAGAATGGATTGATGATGAAAATGGCATTCAACCTCTCTTTACTATTTCAGATATTAGTGAAGATAGTCAAATCTTACAATAGAAAATTTTGAATCATCTCAAGAATATGAACATGATCAATTTCAAGAAAAATCCAAGATTGAATATTTGTCATCTAGGCAAATGTCTCTTTATTCTATGGAAGAATTTGGTAGCTCTACAATTGAAATGTTTCCAGGGAGAACATTGAACATAAACAATAACTTGGAGAAATTACAAATGGAAAAGCTAATCAATACATTACAACAACATTCTACAACATATGCATGGAAATATACTTTCATGAAAGGAATTAGTCCTAAGACTTGTATTCATCACATCTACATTGAGGAAAATTACAGAACTATCAGACAACCTTAGAGAAGAATGAATCCAAATGTTAGGGAAATTGTGAAAGAAGAGCTGCAAAAACTGCTGAATGTAAACTTCATTTACCCAATTTCAGATAGCCAATGGGTTTCCCCTTTAGTGATTATGCCTAAAAAGAATGGTAAATGGAGGGTGTGCATTGATTACTGAGATTTGAATAAAGCTACCCTTAAAGATCATTTTCCTTTACCCTTTATAGATCAAGTGTTAGATACATTAGCAGGTGAGAAGTATTTCTCATTCTTAGATGGTTTTAGTGGTTATAATAGATTTAGGTGGCACCTAAAGATCAAGATAAAACCACATTTAATTGTCCATGGGGGACTTATGCCTACCGAGTACTTCCTTTTGGGTTATGTAATGCACCTGCAACATTCCAAAAAGTAGTACTAGGAATTTTTTCTGATCTAATACATGATTATGTAGAGGTATATATGAATGATTTTACAGTCTATGGGAAAATTTGGAAAGAGTACTTAAAAGATGTAAGGAAGCAAACCTTTCACTAAGTCATGAAAAATGTTTTATGATGTTTACAGGAGGTATTGTTTTAGGGCCTCACATTTCAGGAGATGGGATTAAGGTTGATAAATCTAAAGTAGAAGTCATCTCTAAATTATCAATTCCAAATTGCCAAAAGGATGTTTGAAGTTTCTAGGATTCACATGATACTATAGATGATTTATAGAAAATTTCACTAAAATAGCATCCCCACTCTTCAAATTACTTACCAAGGATTGTGAATTCAATTGGAATCCCGACTGCCAGTTAACATTTGAGCCTTTAAAGACAAAAATTTCTTAAGCATCCATCTTGAGAGGTCCAAATTGAAAAAATACCTTTTCACATTTCAACAGATGCTTCGATACAGCTTTGGGATATGTATTAAGACAAAAAGACTTGATTCCCTATGCTGTCTACTATACAATTAAGAATTTGACTCCCACTGAGTTGAACCATACTATAACTGAAAAGGAATGTTTAGCTGTTGTTCATGCAATCAACAGGTTCATACATTATATAACAGGATATGAAACCCTTGTTCATACAGATCACTCTGCAATTAGATATTTAATGAATAAACCTATTACTAATGGCAGAGTTACAAGATGGATTTTACTCTTGCAAGAATTCAATATTACTGTGCTAGATAGACCTAGAAAACAAAACACAGTTGCTGATTTCTTGTCCAGAATTCATAATATCAAAGATAACACTCCAGTTGAAGATAAGTTTCTTGATGAATATATTTTTGCAGTGACTACTCAAACTCCTTGGTTTCTAGATATTGCTAATTACTTAGTCACAGGGAAATTGCCTTCACATTTGTTTCCTAGAGAAAAAAGAAAAATCATTCAAATAAGTGCAAGATACTCATGGATCACTAATGAATTGTATAAAATAGGCCCAGATCTTATGATCAAAATATGTGTTAGGGAAGATTAAATGCCTGAGATTCTTAAGGCATGTCATGATGAGCTGTGTGGTGGACACTTTGCTGACAACAGGATAGCCTATAAAATCCTTTCTTTAGGATATTATTGGCCATCCATCTTCAAGGACACCAAAAAATATGTCAAGAGGTGTGACAGTTGCTAGAGGGTAGGGAAACCTACTCCTTCAAATGAAATGCCACTACAAGTTCAGGTACTCATTGAACCTTTTGAAAAATGAGCCTTTGATTTTGTTGTGCCAATTAATCCTTCATCTAAGCAAAATAAATATATATTGGTATGCACTGATTATTTCACTAAATGGGTAGAGGCCAAAGAATTACCCTTTGCTAATGAAAAATCTGTAGTTAATTTTCTTTTTGAGGACATCTTCACTCGTTTTGGTGTTCCAAGAGAAATTGTGATAGATCAGGGATCTTAATTTACATCTAAAATGGTGGAGGGTCTTGTGAAAAATTACAAGATCAAACATAGGAAATCTATGCCCTATCGTCCACAAGCAAATGGTCAAGTTGAATCTACAAATAAGATTATTGAAGGAATTCTCACTAAGATTGTGCATCTACATGGAAGATATTGGGCAGAAAGGCTTCCTAAAGCCTTATGGGCCTATAGAACTACATAGAGGAACACAACAGGACATACACCCTATGAACTTGTTTATGGGAAACAAGCCCTTTTCGATGTAGAGTTTCAAATCAAAACCTTCAAGATGGGAGTCCAATTGGGATTGGATTTATCAGAGGCACAAAAACATAGATTGGAGAAATTCAGTGAAATTGATGAAATCAGACAAGTTTCAATCCAAAGAACCAGTATAGTCCAACAATAGAGGGCTAAATGGAATGATAAATATATTAAGGAGAAGAAATTTCAAGCAGGAGATTGGGCACTGTTGTTTGATTCAAAGTTTAAAGATTTTCAAGGAAAGTTTCAAACTCATTGGCTTGGGCCATATGAGATTGAAAAAGTATTTGACAATGGAGCAGTGAGAATAAGAACAATAGATGAGGAAAAGATACCTCTTCTTGTGAATGGTCATTGGTTGAAGATATATCAAAAACCAGTTTCAAGAGAGGAGATCATTAGGATTTTCCAGGATAATTCTGAAGTGAAGCTAGTGAAGAAGAATCCTTCTTCTCCACTAACTTAGTATTTGTTTTTCCCAAGAAATCACTGATAATAATAATAATAATAATAATAATAATAATAATAAATTTTATAAGGTTGAAAACCAATCATTGATTGGCATACTTATATAGAAAATACAGGGTGAAAATCAAAGATTTCTGACATCCTATATTTTTCATTTCCTTTATGTAATAAGTAGTGAGAAAAAGCTACATTTGTTTTGTAGTATAAAGTCTGCAATTTCATAGTCTCATTCCATCTCATTCAGTTTTCATTCTGTTTTACAGTTCCACTTCATCTCACTGTCATTTTTCATTTACATTTTATTTTTACAGTTTTATTCCATTTCACACTATTTTTCATTTTATCTTACATCTCATTCCATCTCACTATCATAATTCATTTCCATTTTATTTCTACATCCATATTTCATAAGCGATACTTCAATTTTTCTTCTTTCCACATTCTGCCGCTGGTTCCATTTCACAGCTAATCTGATTTTGCAGCTACAGCTTACTTATCAGCTCTGGCACAATTGTACAGATCACAAATATATCATGAATGGAGGGAAATTGAAGAATCAAGTGTTGGAGATCAACCATGCTCAAAGTACCTATCGATCAACACCAAAAGAATTATCAAGCAAAAGGTTAAGCTCTAAGGTAAAATGCAAATTTATTTCAAACAACAAGTCATAAACATAAGTTATGTATAATATGAATGATCATATGTCTCCTTAAGAAACCATCATTTGATTTGACTACCACATCTCCGACGCATCTTCCACATTCAATACCCAACGGTCTATAATGATTTCATCATGCCACATCTTCGCTACGGTCTTCATACTCTGTACTTAAAATGGTCTCTAATAACTCCATCTGCTAATGATTACAACCACGATATAACCAAAGTATTCACATCTCTCCAAACCCTCACTGTCTACCTATTCCATACAAACTCATTGTTCTTTTTCACCATACCCATAGATAGTCCATTTCATATACGAAGAGAGTAATTCTGAAGTTTAGCAAATTCTACGAAACAGAGACCATGGGACTCATTGTCAAGGTAGAGCCCGTAGGGGCAAATTTTATGGAAGAGTACCCACAACTCAAGGAGATGCTGCAGAAGAATGGATGGCTCAAATTCATTGAAAAAATTGATGGATATCACAAAGAGATCACAAAATCTTTTGGTAGATCATTCAATGGTACAAAAGTAGAGATTGGAGACATTAAGTTTGCAGTAACAAAATCTTACATAGCAGAGGCTACGAAATTGCCAAGACTTGGTGAGAGGTGGTTCAAAAATAAAGAATTTCACGATGAATCTTGGAAGGTAATCCCCAAGAACCCAGGTATAGATGTCACTGTGTTTAGAAAAGGAATTCCTATTTCAACGTTAAAAAATAAATGGAGAAGCATTCTTTTGATATTAAAAAAATTTATTACCTGTGAGGGAAGATTTAGATGTATGTATGTTTATCATATCTATTTATTGATGAACTTTCTAGAAAATGGAAACACCAACCTCCCTTTCTTCCTTCTAAACAATCTGAGGAGGATGGCTTCAAATGTACAGAAGAAAATAGAATCCTTGGAGACAACCACGTACCATCATGGGTTGGTCAAAATACTGGTTGAATATCATCTGAAAAGAATGGGAGATACTTGGGAAAACTTTCTGATAAGAAACAATTTCCAAGAGGCACCAAAATCTCCTGAAAAATATAGTATCAGAAAGAGTAGGAGAAAGAAGACTAGTCTAACAATTCAAAGAAACCCTGAGCCTTCAATACAGAAAAATGATGAAGAACCAATCTCTGAAAAATTAACAGAGATCAGAGAGAAAATCAAGCAGTAGAGGAAGATGAAAAATAACGCTGGTGGAATTACTGAGAACAAACCTAAATCTCCATTACAACAAGATGATGAACAACCAATCTCTAAAAAATTGACAGATTAGGAAACAAATCAAGAGGAAGGAAAAGATAGGAAAGGAGAAAAAGGGTGCAAAAGAGGAGAACATAAACCCCCTACAACTTAGATGGAGTTCTAGACTCCGAGGTATGGTGAAGAAGGTATCATGAAAGGAAACAGAGTTCATAAATCTAGAAGAAGAAACTCTAGTATCATCTCCTAAAAATGTTCCATTTACATACAGTCCTCAAAACTCTCCTAGACATTATTTTGAAGGCAGCCCCAGTAGAGGATCCCCAGGTATAGACCTAGTACAACAACAAATTTATGATTACATAGAATCACTAGAAAAGAAACGTGCCTCAATGGATCCAGGATCCTTAGCCAATCTAGAACAACCTGTTAATCCATAAGAACCTCTGACTGGCTCTCTCAAACAAGAAATCTATGAGTTGGAGATATTGAACAAGCATATCAAGAAAGAAAAAGAAACCCTGAAGGAACAAAGAAAATTGGATAAAGCCATTCATGATAATACAATACTGTACCTAGGGCTATGGTACAAGAAGAATAGGAAGTTGAAGAGCAAGAGTAGAAACATGAACAAAATAGTGATCAACCTTAAATACAGACTTCTCATGAAGAAACCTAGGATGGAAGTCACTTCAAAGAGGAGAAAGAGAAGAAAGTTAGATGTACTAGCAGAGGTATCTGAGCAGATGCAATAGGAAAGAAGAGTTCATAGTTTTGGCAAAATTGCATGGGGACATGGAATGATTTTGTAGTGAGGGTATGTTGGACCTCAGAATTACTCTTTCTTTAACAAATTTTCTCATTCCTTTCTATTGTTTTTCCATGAAAGACAAATCCCCATCACTGATAAATGATAGATTTTGTTTCAAGGAATACATTAAATGATTGACATGTTATACTTTTATGTTTTTGCTATTCGAAATCAGTTTTTGCAATTTCCATAGCCCATTCTATAGCTAATCATGTGTTCTATAGCCACTTCCATGGTTGAGCACATTACATGTGTCAAACGAGGAAACCGACCACATGGGAACCTCTGGAATGGTCACAACATGGATCCTATCCTAGTCACCTAGCCTAGATCAACAAAAAAGCCAACTCAAGACCATAGCCAAAGGTGGAGTCAAATAAAGAAACCTGAGAGCACTAGGACTCTGTGTCCACTCTTCGTGGCTAATTAATAAATACGATAGTTTTGTTGTAGCAATAACTTGAACCAACCACTGCTGATAACAATTCATGCAACCATCTTACTCATTTAAAGTCACTTGTAGCTAATGAACCCTTTATGCAGATCTATTGTAATACGTGGAAACCACCTCTAGCTAAATTCCCTCGAAAGACAGTTAGGAAAGTTTCTTTAAATATTAGTTGTAAAGAACTGAGAAGGAGTTTGAATTTTTATATGTAATAAGCTCATACTTACATCTTTGTAATTCTGGAACTTATTTTCCTGTTAATAATATGAAGTCGTGTTTGACCAAGTGATCATTTGCAAGAGTATCTTTAGATAGTTAGTAGCTCAACTCAATCAGTTGCAGAGGGCCCCTGCACTGAAGGAAGTTTTTATTTTGTTATTTTGTTTACTGTTCAGTTCAGATTCATTATTTACTTTTAGCAATGTTTGTAGTTTAGATTGATTTCTTGTAGTTGTTTTATTTTAATTCTATTCAGTAGCATAATGTTAGAATTCAATGCTGCAGTCTTGTTTCTCCCATCTATTTCATAAATGAAACTTGTTTTGTTTTAACAGGGTAAGGTGGAAAAGTAACAATAATGGATTGTGGATTAGTTTACTTACTATTGTTTCCTCTGTTATTTATTTCCTAGTTTAGATTGCCAATGCACTGTGTGGATAAACGTTTTTGGTCACCATTTCAACACTATATTGATTTAGTTCTTTAAACTATAGAGTATAGTAGGTTGCCTGTTTTCCATCTCAAGAAAGTTATCTTTCAAAATTTGTTGGCTTGGACAACTAAAAGTGCTTTAATTAGTTTTCATTCTCTTTAATTATTTCAATTTTCCTTACAAGTTCACCTTTTAATTTTGACTTAGGATTAAATGGCAAGATAGGATAGATACTCTGTTTTCCCTTCCTTTAACTTAGATTTTGATTAGTTCATCTTTATGAAATTTAGACTTTGTTTCTCATAATTGAGATTATAAATCATTAGAAATCAAGGAAATCCCCAAAACAAAACAATACAAAAATACGAAACAACGAAGTAAGAAGGGTTAACTAGCACATACAGTGCACTACACTTCATTGTCTTACAAGCCTCAGTTGATAATCTATGCAAAGGAATTTAGGAAACTAAATTGACTAAACAACTTTCACAAAATCATTGTATTTTAACCATATCTCTTAAATTCTTTACCTATTTTCCATTAAATTTTTACAGTGGATGAATGGGGGTGAGGTGAATAAGCTCACTTAATTTCAAGTCAAAATGCTTCACAGTTTTTGAGAGATGAGCCACCATAATCTAAAACCATTTTTGGATTACCTCAAGATCTGTGAGATGGATTTGGCTCCAAATTTGTGTGCGAAAGGGTTATAATGATATTAACTTGATTTCAAAAAATCAGCTCAATCCATATTACCATTTAGGATATATTCAAAAAATTCAAGCGCTAGATTCTTCTACCATGTATTTGTGTTTCTACTAAACTAGGAAGTTTGTAACACCGACTCTATGCTTCCACACAGTCATCCTTTTGACCATGATTTTCATGTCATAACTTCTTTTAATTTGTTTTCATGCTCATGGTAAATGTTATGAGGCATCTAAGGACTCATAAGAGTGATTTACACTTAGTATTTAGTGTAAATATGCTTAAAAATGATTTGGTCAAAGAGTTCCTTTTTTTTTGAAAAAATAGTTCTATATTCTCTGCATTAGCTAGAAACAAAAATCCCATTGAGGAATTTGGTTCCTATAGGCAGGAAATGATTTATTTTAGTCTATTTATTTTTTTTATTTTTATGAATCAAAGGCTTCGACATGGTTGAGAAGAAAGAAGATTGTGCATATTGTAGTTTTCATTTTCTAGTGAATGAAAGATAAAGGTGTGATTTACATGGATTCATGTGTCAGCTCTTGATGGTGTTGTGCTTTTCTCATGTTGTTAGTTTTTCTTATGTTATTTCCATGCCATGAATGTATGTTTTCATTTTTCTTTGAACCAAATTTTTTCTCATAATTGCTTTTAAAATTCTCTAATATAGTTGGCCAAGGAGTCTATGTTTTCTTCTTAAAAACACATTTAGAATTCATCCTATAGTTTGATGATTTATATTTTATGTTCGCCATTCTTATACTTACCCTCCTACATTGAATTAATTTGATTACACCATTAGGACATCCTACCTTTCCCCCTAGAAGATCCTTTATCCCTAAACCTTATCCCTGGAATAAACAATTGACTTTACATTACTCGATACCTAATGGATATGTCTTCTTTCCTACTAGGAAACCTTTAAACTATATATCCCTATCAGCACCTTACCTAGCGTAAGATCTAAGTGACTGAAGTTTTATATAGAGAGCCCTCTCTGAAGCTAGAAGGGCTAGATTCTGGCCTCAAAGTAGTTTCTGATTACCTTTAGATTTCCTTCTTACAACCTAAGGAAATTATAGAGAGCTAAGATAGTGGCGTCATTACCAGGGAAAAAGGGTTTCATCTTCTCCAGGAAAGATCATCAAAGTTTTAGATATGATTTTTGATAGCGGAAAATAGTCAGACACAAGGAGGTTGTACGATTCACATGGAGATTCAAATCAATGTTACATTCAGATTGAAAGACTTAACTGGAGAATGAGACTAGTAGACAGAGAAATGGAGGGATACTTATGAAAGACTAGGTATTAAAGCTTCAATTTTTTGCAAGGAATCTTAATCCTTTTAATCAGATACCTTTTGTCCTTTCTCGAGCATATTAAAATAATTTTCCTTTATCTATTGTATTTGAATGAAGACTACATATATGCACGTAATTCTCCTTTGAAGATTGTATATCATGATTTTGAAGTTGTAAATGCATATCCTTTTGGTATTGGTGATCCTGAACAAGGTCCTAATGATAATCATTGAGTTCAAAGGCTTATTCTACAATCCAGTATGAGGGAAATGTGTAAGTATGTCACGTCCTCAAAAAATAATATTTTTTTTTGCTAATGTCAAAAAAAAATATTAAATAACCATATAAATAGATAATTTAAAATAGAATAGAGGCTCATTCTACAATCCAGTATGAGGAACATGTGTAAGTATGTCATGTCTTTAAAAAAATGATAAAAATAAATTTATCTCATGTTGGCCAAACAAAAATATAAAAATTAAATAACCATAAAATAAACAATTAAAAATCCATTAACACAATAATTAACTGTTGCACAATGGCCATTGTTTGGATCGTTAGTGGCCTAGTAAAGACATCTGCAAGTGTATTGGCATTGATGTCAATAGTCATGTTAGGGAGATTTGTTGGGAAGTTGGCATTGACTAACTATTGGCAAGAGCGATGCCTAACTGTTCGCAAGATCTACTATGGGGTAAAATGCACGGTGTATGGAGAATGAAAACTACCCTCAAAGGCCTTCCTGGGACCTTCGACAGACTGTAATATTATCTGCAGAAGCTACCAAGTTATACACATGTTCATCTATCAAATATCAGCTATCCAAGTATGGAAAGAGTGTTTACCTCAAATCTCCTTCTAGATTTGTTTGGAGATCTCAATGCAGCCAAGAAGAACTCCTCCAAAGCCGACTCCAAGACAATTCCTGCACAAAGGAAAGGCAAACACAATCATAACATACAATCTAGAAAACTAATATAAGAATGCAAAATGAACATATATTTGCATACAACTTAAACTAATCAACTCTACAAGTGTCGAAATGAACAACTCAATGAACAATGTTATTGACACTATCGAGTAGGGAACAAAACTACAGTTCTGTATTTATAATGGAAGAGTGATTACAACCATCCGTTGTATCAACCTCCCCTTGCCCCTTCCTCCTCTCTCTCTCTTTCTCTCTTTCAGCTCACTTCTTCAAGTACATGACAATTCACAACAACTTAATGGGCTATCCTTTCAAATGCTCTAACCCCTTTCACAATGGCCCTCTCACTGCTTATGTAGCAATCAAATTAGGGCTGCCAAGCTCCTCCTAGAGTTCATTAGGGAGAAAGCCATGAACCTGCCCTGTTTTCAAGCTTTTTCCCATTTTCCTTCATTCTCAGATTGGAATTTCTCCAAATAGTTTGCTTTTTGGGACTTTCTCTGCTTTGCTTGAGAAAATTTAGGGATAAATATCTAGATATTTGTGAGCAGATTCGTTGGCTTGACCCACTGAACATCTCTTAGTTTCATTAACACTCCCCTTGGTCTAACAACTTGAGTTAGCAAGGTGACTAACGCTCCTCTATGCTTGGTAACAAGCTTTATAAAGTAGGTTGCCATGCAAAACCATCGTTAGTGTGGATTCAAGGCCTGCAATTGTGGTCTTTGCTTCAGTCATGTTGTATTTCACCTATGAGTTGATGAGGAGGTCATTTTGTCCTATAACAAATGCCCCCTAAAGTGTGAGATCAGAGGTAGAGACGATGGCCGAAATACTTTACTAAAACTATAATTTTTTGTCAAAAATTTTTAGAGAGAGAATCTTTGAGCGACAAGGGAAAACCTGATACAACAACATACGTATATCTAAACTGCCAAAATCATGTCCTGAGTTGAGCATTCCCATGCTCAGTAGCTATGTCATAGTGATTTTCTCTTCTGAGATATAACAATGTTGGCCGCCGATAAGCACAGAGCGGATCTAGTGTCATAATAGATCATCTTGAAATAGTTGTCTCCAAAGAACAAATATCTGCAACTTGGGAGAGGCAACAAGGCTAAATGATGCAAGCCTCTACCCAAGGTCTTGATTTTCGCTTCACCGAATAACATATATTGGTACATGTGATAAGATGTGTTGGCGTCGAACATGCACGAAATCATCTGATTACCAGTTAATAGTGGAGACTGTTAACAAATGCGAGGAAGGCCACCGATAATGGTGATGGTCTCCAAGATGCACAGTACAAACTAGCGAGTGTGAAATATTTCTTAGTCATCGAACACCCATAGAATCAGTTAACCAGGAGCCAATAATGAAAACCCTTAATCAAACACAAGGTAACCTGCCACTAATGTCTGCAAGTACCAAGGCACTGAATGTGTTTCTGGGTTATCTTCCTAGATAGAGTGTTGAAGTCGATAGGAAGCAACCTGTTGAATGGTAGGCAATGATGTGTCCTACATCAATCAACACGAAACGGGACAAGAATGATTTTGTTTTTTGAGGAATCTTTTGAGCATTTGGATTTAAACAATGGAGGGCATGATGAAAGGATATGTATGATTGGTTGATAGAGGAAACAAATGGGAACCCTTGAACAATAGAAGGCACGACAATGGTTTTAACCAGACAACACTAGACTCATGAACACTATAGAGTGTTAGGATATGGAGATGCAATTACATCAGGGTATATAGGCTAAAAACTCATAGGTTGGTAGGGTTCATATTGAGAGGCCACCAAAACGAAGGTTTATCTAAGGGAGTGCCATGTTCAAGGGAACGACTGCTGCCAAACCACTCTTTCTAATACGGAATACAGTTGTATTGTCCACTTTCCCCGTCTGGTTAATTTAATGAGTCCAAATGCATAAACTCATCGATATTTTCATGTTTAAAGAGTCTAAAAAGGATCGCAAAAAAGAATGACTCTTTGCCCTATCTGATTAGTTTAATGAGTCCAAACAGGAAAACTCGTCGATCTTTTCATGTTTGAAGAGTCTGATAAGTATCATAAAAAAGAACGACTCTATATCTTGTCTGTGTAATTTAAAGAGTCCAAACTAGACAATTCAGTGGTCTTTTCATGTTTAGAGAGACTGAAAAGATCGTAAAGCGAGACTCCATGGTGGTCCCTTTGTCATAGTTGTTAACTGGGTGTGACAAAAGGTTAATCGTATACTCGAATCAACTACTTTTCCGTCTTTTAATCTATTGAACTCAAATAAAGAGAAACCTTTTTCCAATATATGTTGACCTCATTTTGTTATGAGTACAAGGTGACAGACTAAACTTGTGCTTCGTCGTGAATTTTTAATGAGTTACATGACAACAAACTCAATACCTTCATCAAAATTTTTAATGAGTTAGATGAAGAAAACTCAGGGTATCTTTTTCAATTTAATGAGTGAGAAAAAGAGGGAAAAGAATGGCTCATCCCTTCTTCATAGTTTTATGAGCTCGAAGGAGGGGAAAAACTTAGGGATTTTTTGATTTAAGAGCGAGAAACTGTCCCAAAAAAGAAAGTGCTCTTGCTGCTGCCGTCTATTTTTAATGAGCCCAGTAACAAAAACTCGGGATTTTTAAGTTTAACGAGAGAGAAAAGTACCTAAAAGAATGCTCGGGTCATCTTTAACAAGTTTAACGAGCAGCAAGACATAGCTCGGGTCATCTTTAGCAATTTTACCAAGCAGCAAGACATAGCTCATGATTTTTTCAATTTAAAGAGCCGGAAAAAAGCACCTAAACAGAATGCTCCTTTGGTCTTTTTCTGTTTAATGAGCTGGAAAAAGGTCAAAAAAGAGATGCTCAGAGCATCGTTGCATGTATTTAATGAGCATAACAATGAAAACTAGGAGATGTTTATATTTTTTAAAGAGCAATAAAATATCACAAAAAGTGCTCTAACCATCATCGTACAGATTTAACGAGTGCAACGATGAAAACTTGGAGATGTTTATATTTTTTAAAGAGAAATAAAATATCCCAAAAAGTTCTCTATTTGTCTTTGTAGTAGTTTAACGAGCCCAAAGAAGAAGACTCGAGGTTTTTTAGATTAACGAGCAAGAAAAATACCATAAACAAAGTGCTCGATCTTCTTCATGGTAGTTTAACGAGCCTGAAGAAGAAGACTCAAGGATTTTTCAGATTAACAAGCAAGAGAAATAGCATAAAAAGAATGTTCGACCTTCCCTGATCTCATGCTTCACAATAGAAGGGTCTATGCCATGCATTTCCTCATAAGACCAAGGAAAAACATTGTAGAAGTTCCTAAATGGGTAGGTGAAGCTCACAATTTCCTCAAGATTGCGATTCGCTCCAATCTATATGTCTTCTACAATGCCTGTCATGACAAAAATATCGACGAGCAATGTTTTTGAAATATTGCCCCTATTTCCTTCCGAGTCCAAAGGTTGCATAGTCGTATAGAATGAGGAAATGATTTCGTGTATGTCAGGGGATATGATTTGAAGAGGCATCATGTCCGAATTAGATATCAAAACATGACGGCGCGAATCCTCCCAAGGTCACTCTTCTAAGCTCATGATCTCTCTAATAGCTTCGTCCATGTGTAGGACTTGATTGAGTGGATCGAAACAAGGAGCAGTTATGGGAGGGGCAATGGTACTATTGGCCGAAACCAAAGTGACCAGATATTCGAATGTAATTTGAATGGCTTCGGAGGCCAATTCAGCTGGTGACAACAACATTTATACTGTGTATGTGTCAATGTCTAAAGGAGCTAGCAGGATCCATGGATCAGTCTGTTCATGAGGAATAGATGAAAGCATATTGACCATCTGTGAAACCTTCGGCATTTGAAGAGGGAAACAACCCATGAGGGAAAAAGCCTTCAATAGACAGGTACCTAAATTGACATAAGAGTCAGTTCTATTATGACCCTATACCAATAGGTGTCATATTTCATGATTGACTTGATGAGCTCTGTAATATGTTCATACCTTTTCTTGTTGCAAAAGTTTTCCATATTTTCAAAAAATAAAAAAATTTAAAAAATGTAAAGAAGGTATACCCTAAAAGAAAAATCAAAGGTTTAAAAGAATAAGATGGTCAAAAAAGTGAAAGAAATGAACCCCAAACAAAGAAAGACTAGGAAAGTGTGCAAGTATAAATGCCACTACTTTTTCATTTTCTGTAATAAACAATTGTGTGTTGCTTGTCACTTATGCCACAATTCATGAATAGCCCAAACAGCTTAAACTTGGCTCATTCATTATTCAATTTCACGCTATAGAATAGAGAATAAATATTTAGCTAAACAGTGTAATCTTGGCAGATAAGTAGATAGGTAGAGTAAATAAAAAGGAGCTCAGTAATGTAATCTAAGCCCTTGGATGTAATAAGTGCAAACTTAGGTAGGCTTGCCATATAAAAGAAAAAGAATATTGATAAATGTTTTCCAGTCTAAGTGCACCCAAATAAGGAAGAAAAAATGTCAGGCTGAAGTACATAGGGTAGGTAGACGGTGTTGCAGAATCACTTGTGATGGATAATGTCTCTAAATGTGTTAATTTTTACTTTTATCACAAGTGCAAGGAAGACATTACACTTGATGTAGTTCAAGCAAGAGAAGGTCAAATAACTAACTTCCATTCACATTTTCCCTAAATATTTCACTAATTCCCCCTAAAGTATTAAGGTCTTTGAAAATTAAAGAGGCTCAGAGCATTTCTCTGACTTTTGAAGGGACCGGACCCTTGGCCCAATAATTTAAAAAGCCTAAGTACGTAGTATCATCCATACACCATTCATTTCATTTCATAAAAAACTTTTCCTAAGTAAAATCCTATTTTACTTAGGAACAATGAACAATATCACCTAAAAAACTCCTTTTTTATCTTAAGCCTCAGTTTAAATGTATATTCGAAAAATTTTAACTTAGCACTTTTATTTCATCTGTCATATTAATTCCTAACATATATTATATAAATCCCGAATGAACATTCACCCTTCCCATATTATTTAATTATATACAAATCCCCAAATCATTATATACCATGCCCCAGTTAATTATAGCCATAAAAATAGTTAAAAGGGATTAATGGATTTATCTGAGATTCATTAACAGCCTAAACTCCTTGCCCCACAAATCGGAATTAATTAACCCTCAAGGTTAATTAAGAACCACCCCTCGATCAATCGCATTGACTTCGATACAATTAAATATTGTTAAATAAATGGGGCTCGCCGGAGTTAAAGTCCCGCCGTACCTTACTTCCCGTCCACCGCACGATCGCTCCCTATCATCAGACGGTCATCACTGATATTGTTACCCCCTTGGTGACAGCACTTTAGCGCATGATCACCAGGCGGTTTTCCCTCTGTACTCCCACCACGCATCAGGCAGTCTATGTGATTGCTCGCCCCCAGCCCGATACCGCCTAACTCCAAAAGTGGTGCAATCCTGTATCACTGACCACTCTCCATAAAGCGACAAAACGTCATTTCCCCACCTACATCAGTCGCCCGATAATCCAAAAAACCCCACCAACCTTGACTATGTTAAATAAAATGAACAAAATGTCATTTTCACTGTTATACGCTGTGACCCGTGCTCCCATACAAAACGACGTCCAAGTCAACTGTTCGAGCTTTCAGACCACCACCTAGTTAAGAAACATGTAGCGACGCAGCCCAGAACCTATTATCCTTCCATCTTGGCACTGTTCACTTCCTTGATATAGGTATTTATCCAATTTACACTGAAACCCTGTAATTTTGGTTTTCTAATGAAAATTTCTACAAGAAAGGGCCAAATTCAGTTCTAGTCCAGTCTGTGTTTGCCATAAAAAGTTCCCAAACCTGCTATTTGGCCTATTCTCTCACAAAAAACCCCAATTCCATTTTTGAATCTATAAGAACCAAATATGGAAACCCCTATGGCCTTGAATGTCGCACCTATAAACTCTCCTCACAAAGACTTAGATTATCTACCTCTGGCCGATAAAGATTTTCAGATAAAAGACTTATCTGGTGATAAAAACCATCTTCAAGTCTTCTGCCAAGCCAGAGATAATTATCTAAATGGGTCTGAAATTTTTGGACTATGGGAATCTAACCTTCCCATGTATTTCCTCCCCTCAGTCCATGTTTTCCCAGATATAATTCATCAATGTTTTGCCAATTATGATCCTAACCATAGAGTTGTTATGTCCCCAAGCCAAACAGTCCTTTTTCCCATAACTTCTCAGTCCATCAATGAAATGTTGCAGTTCAACCCCAGTCAGCCCCTCACCCCTATTTCCATGGGATATTTACTTGAAAAAGCATATCAGTTGTCTAAATAAGAGGTAAGCTATATTGGTCAAACATTCATGTTACCAAAGTACCAGCCCAAAGGTCCACCTCCTTATCTGTAGACTTGCTTCACTGAAACTGGAAGACTCATTGTTGATATGATATCCCTGATTATATGATTTAACTCTAGTGAATATGTGGATGATATCACCATAGTGTTATTATCAATCTTTACTCCAAGACAACCCCTTGCTATCAGATATGACTATGCCTCCTATATTGCAAATAAAATCCATGACCAATTCCTGAATTTGAAAAGGGAAGGAGTCTTCAAATACACCAGATTTATCTATCGGTTTATGTTATATTATCAGTCAAATAACTTTCCTTTCCTTATCAAGAAACTTGACACTAAAGGAAATCCAAGGTTTGTTATCTTTTGGAGTCCAATCTTTCATAATAGCATTGAGTCCTCTTACACCTATAGTGAGTTCATTGACCTATTTGTTCATCCAGCAAACACTCTATTGACGGGAGTTTCCCCTCCTAGGATCAATGGTGACATAAAGAAAATTCTCCAGCTCTCTAAGCAGTACACAATAGGTGACTGGTACTTATATAAGAACCACATAGAAATCAGGCAGATTCAAGCTACCAAAGTATGTTCCAATGAGATTGTTCACATTGGAGTATTTCAGGCAGATTATAAATGCAGATTTAGTCCATTTTTGTAGTGCCAAGAAGGAAGCTCAACTAAGAATTAAGAATTAGCTAGGCCTTTTTATCTGCAACACTAGGGATGCATGGAAAGAAATTGAAAATTTTTTAGAAGATCACTTTAGATTACGAAAGAGTTTTAGGTGTGTACCATATGATCCCAACCGTTTTATATGTGATAGAAGGACGGAGAATAGATTATCCCCATATATTCATCGTAGGATCTCAAAAATTGAGCAATTTGCAAACTTGGATGAATGGATAGAGGGGACCCTAGTAAAAGATGTGAGTGAGCAGGTCAATATAGAAAATCCTATGAGAGATCTTGAGAAAACCCTTGACCTGGATTCTTTTGGGCAGGTACCATTCACGCTGTCTCAAAAATCAGCAATTAGTGCATCCACTGTTGGAACCTCTCAATAACCTCCATAGGAAGTCAACATACTAGCTACAGGAATATCCAAAGGCAAGGAAGTAGAGACCACAAAACAACCTACAATGTCAGATCAACCTGAAACTTCCAAAGACAAGGGTCAAGTGCCAACTCCTCCAACTCAAACCCATGTAGCAGAAAGTCTAGTTTTGCAAACTCCTCTAAATGAGGAAAGAAACAAAAAGAGGGATAGGGAAACTACTACCCCTACCAGTGGACCTATAGGACAGTCTGGGACAAAAACGCAAAGACTGAACCCTATTTTAGAAGAGACTATAGACAGTCAAATAGAAGAAAGAACAATTAGCCAACAAACTTTCCCATTGGGAGGAACATCCACTAGCTCATAGAGGCAGGAGCTAGAAAGACAACATAGTGTAGAAGTATCATACCTCAGGCCATAAAGTAAAGAGGCCTTAGATATCAAGAAGACGTTCACGGAAATAAAGGTCAGGAATGACCCATTCAGGCTTCAAATTTACAATCAATATTTAAAAATGGCCTCCACGAATCAGAAAAGACTAATTTCAGCCTATGGCATTAAAGAAGGCAAGATGGTGATGAGCTACTTCAAGCCAAAGGCACAACAACCTCAGTCAGCAGCAACATACATCAGAACAAACTTGGAGGTCCTGGGAAAGGATATTCATCCTTTGGATTAGATTGAACTTCACAAGCAAACTGGAGAAATGGTCTATTCAACATTGGTTGGTAAAGCAATGATGGCCCACAAGATACAAAATTCCTTGGATAATACAACGACCCAACTACACCTAGAAAAAGCCTCCTCCCTGGCCAAGCATAATAAAATAAAATCATTAGAAGAAATCATCATTGGATTGGAACATGATCCCAAAGATGTGAAAGGTGAAGAAGCACTAATCCAGAAGAAAGAAGAAGACATTGCTTCCTTGAGGAAATAGCTAAAGCTACCTCCTTTAAGGCACCCATAGACTGCTGAGGTTATAAAACAAAAATCTGAAGAAGAGATGATGGATCTACTCTTGAAACTCAATGAAATATTGAATGAAACAGAGCAGGCATTAGAAAAGGAACTGAAGGATAAGCAGGGAGAGTCGACCTCTCAGCCTCCTGATGTAATATCCATAGTCTTAACAGCAGTCCCCTCTACACTTGGGACAATATTAGCACCAGAAATCCCAATAGCCACAACAAAGGTGGTCATAGGTATAGCAACAGTAGGAACATCACAGGGTAGCAGCACCAATCTGAGTACAAAAGAGCTAATAAAGTCAATGGAAGACATGAAACTACATGTTTCAGAATTAAAACAGGTAAAAGAACAGTTTGCTAAATTGGAAAAAAACTATGATCTCTCAAAGATAAACGTTGTGGAAAAAACAAGGGAGATTAAAGCATTAGAAAATAAAGTGAAAACATTGGAAAAACATCTCACTTTTGACAAGCCTCTAGAAGAAATCACAAAAACTCTTTGGGCCAACATCACTCAATCCATAAATGATGTTTGGCCATCCATCCAAGTGATCTTTGAACAGATTAATTTAGTGAAAGCAGCATAGGGAGAAATTCAAAAGACAAAAGCACAACAGGAATAAGAAACAACTGGAACAACTTGGCATCACAGATAGGACAGAGACTATTGTGGAAATCAAAAGGGTGCTAACCAAGAAAACTTTGATGCAAAATTTAGAGAGAAGATGTCAGGATATGCAGGTAGAAATTAATTCTTTCATGGAGAAGTTTGCTATTTTGCAAAATAAAGGGCTACCAAGTCCTTTAGTAATTAATGACAGATTAATGAAGCATAGAGATTATGTAGATAAATTGAATAATTATGCTGGAAATCAAGCTAGTTCATGAGCAAGTGCATAAGGAATAAAAGCACTCCCCACAGACCGAGTTCTCTATGACAGCTTAGAGAACTTATTCTATGTTGAGCATGAGATAAAGCACTTGTTCCCAATTTAGCCTACCTTTTTCAGATATACAGAAATTGATAAGACCCTAAGGAAACTTCAAAAACACAGATTGCTAGAGCAAAAATGGTGGGAAGAGACGTTGGAAATTTTGTAAATTTTGTAAATTTATCCTTAGTAAAATGTAAATTTTGGGCTATTTACTATAGTAAGATGAACAAAGATGAACAGGGATCAAATAGGTCGAAGTGTATCAGAACAGGTAAAGAGTATCAGTCAAAATAGGGCAACCAACACAGAGTTACTGAAGAAGAAAACATCAAGCCAAATCATAGGGCCTGCCTCCAGCACACTCAGCAAGAAAAGGAACAACACAACATTAGTTTACCTTTCTCCTATCTTCGAGACTAGTTGTCTCTATTTTCTTGTAACTTGTTCTTAGTCATCCTAGAATATATCTCTCTGTTATGAGATATTTTTTGTAATTTTTTTTGTATAAATACCCCCTCAATTGGAGTATTGAGGGTGGATTCATAGACATTGTTGTAATATTGATTATTTTGGAATAAAGTGTTGTTGGACCAACTTTTGCACGGCTTGCTGGATAAAGATTTGATGCAAAGGACTTTCCACAAATTTCTCAAATCAAACACCGGATCAATAAGTCTTCTATACCTTGTGTTTTAAAGTTTTGCTTGTTTCTTTTATCATACATGTTTCATATCTGAAATGATAAACGAGAAAGAGTAATTCGGAATATTCTTGATGCACTCTGTTTTTAATCGTTATTATTCTCTATGTTTTCTTCTAAATTAGAATAAACAGTGAAACCTTAATTGCTCCTATTTTCTAGTTCGTTCACTTTGATTATTAATTAAAGAATACTTACTACTCTTTATTAGTAATCAATTCAAGTTCCCTTTTTCAAATAGGTTGAAGGATTCTTAACTTGTCTTCACCCATTTTGAAACCATTCCATTTATTCCAAATCTTTGGTTTTTCCCTGTTTGACCATCTTACTCTATAAAACCATCCTCTATTGAGAAATCTAATCCAGTTAAGCCATCTTCTTTGACTCCATCCATTAGCCCAATGGCATAAACTAGTCAGTCCTACCCCTTTGCTATTGAAGCTCACCACCCAAACTCAAACAAAACTCCTAAACTTCATAACTAGCCTAATATCTTTCAAAACAAAACTAAAACTTAAAGAAAGATCCCTCTCTAGATACAGATTGGCTAGAATCTGTATCTAAAAGATTAGTTTGTGGTTATCTCGGACCCCTTCTCCTTCTTACAACTTCTGGTAAAATCTGAGTGATAACATAGTGGCAACTCCGCTGGGGACTTGAATAATTTGTTTGTTACTATTGTTTACTTTATAAGCTACAGACGAAGCCTGAAGTTAGCCATGTAGCCTTTGAAATGCTCTTGCTTTGCAATTGCAGAAGTAAATCAATGCTGCTTTAGTCTATCTTCGGTCTAGTTTATAATTGGACATTTGGTTCCAAATACTTGATCAATTCCTTTTATCAAATAAGTCTTTAAGAAAGTAAAAATCCCTTGTCTAAAGCCTCTTAAAGAAACTGTTGAAGTTGTATTGTTAAAACCCATTTAGAGAAAAAACCAAAAATACACCTATAAACCTGGCTTCAAAAAGTATTGATTATACCAGAGCTAATCCTCGTCCAAATCCACCACCTGTGTTTGAAAATCCTAATCTGATTCCTAGGATTCTCAGGAGACAAGAGAGCCAAGAAAGTTCTGCTAGTTCTCGGCCTCTATACAGATCAATATCCTGTCCTATGAAGTGGATTTACCTTGAGGATGAACCCTTTGATGAGTTGTTTGAAACTTCTTTATTTGTAACCCTTTTAGACTTTGGGTTAGCATACATAGTTCATGACCCCATATTTACTGAAAACTTACAACTTGAAGTTGTTACTTCACATCTTGATAGACATTTGCAGAACTCCATTTAATCTGAGCTTGCCTCTGAACGAACACCAAACCTTTCTGTGATCACTACAACTTCTCCAAGTTCATCCTCAACACCTCAGACTTCCCAACCTCAAGCCACACCTTCTACCCCTCCATCCACCACTCCAAGATCAACCCCAGTTGTTGTTTCAACCCAATCTACTGTAATGGCAAATAAGTATACTCCCCTACACTTACCTGCGAACTTGGGTGCTATGACACAAGACTATCAGAGTAAAATCACCCAATTTAATGGCAATGACACCTACACAGCTCAACAACATACCAAAAAATGACCGACTATTTTGAAATATATGAGGTTGATGCTGATGATGTTAGAATGAAGGTATTTGTTCAAAGTTTCACTGGAGATGTTAGAACCTAGTTTAGAGCCCTCCCTGTGAGTAGTATCAATGACCTACAAGTTCTTTATATGACATTCCTGAACAGATGGGAAAATAAAAAAGATCCTTTTTCAGATTTTATCAGAATATGAAAACCTGAAAAGAGGTACGCAAGAAATTGTCCAAGATTACTGCACTAGGTTCAATAATGTTTACAATGCTATTCCTCGAAATCTCAGACCTCCTCCAAATTTGGCATTGATAAAATTCCCTGATGGATTTGATTCTGATATGGCATACCAACTTAGGGAAAGAGCTCCTCGAACCTTAGAAGATATGCAAAGTATATCTGTCAGTGTTAAAGCCAACCTGATATCCAAACGAGCTAAAGCCAGAGCTGAAAAGAGGATACCTTTGAAAGAAGAACCTTCTACCTTTGAACAGAAACTAGATGCTATTATTAAAGGAATGGATAGGTTGGGAGATAGAGTAGAAACGATTGAGAGAAAATGCCCTTGGGATGGTCAACGAAGCAATACTAGGAGAAATCCAAATTTCAGGAAGAACCAAAACCCTAACACTAGAAAAGCTAGACCTAACCAAAACATTAGGCCCCCATTCTAGGAAAATTATGCTGAAGCCTCAACTTCTGATGAACCAATAGAAGACACTCAAATCAATTTGATGGGACTCCACAATGGACAACAAGTTTTCTTGAACCAAGAGGATCAAGAAGCTCACATTCTTAAACAATTCCAAACTCAGTCAGGTGAATCATTCGACTTTAGGGAGGGATATGATACAACCATTTATGAATTCCACAAGCAATATAATCTGAGGAGCAAAAAAATTTATGTCCCTGAAATCAATAGACAAAAAGATACAAAACAACCCAACAAAGGTAAGATCAATACCACCCTTGTACATATTCTTTCTAGAATAGATCATAATCCAAATAACCCAATAATTGAAGATGTATCTAATAATCAACCAAATAACAGACAATTTTCCACTTCTATTCCTTCCAAAGGAAATGTGGAAGAACCTCCAGAAGTTGATTTGGAAATAACTTCAGCCCATAACCCCACTCCTGAAAAGAAGAGAAACACAGAGAATCCAACTGTCCGAAATACAAGAACTCAGACTGAAAAACCTTTTAATCTTGAGACTGAAGTAGACAAATTAAAAATAGTTGTTCCATTGTCTGAATTAGCTAAACTTGATGTCTACAGAAGCCAAATCAATAGATCACTCCAAATTTCTGTGAATGAAGACTCAGTAAATTTTTTTGATTACCAGCCTAAATTTATCTTTGGCCCTGAAGTAACTAGAAAAATAGTAGATGGAGGAATTCCTCCTTTCTATGTAAGTTTGAACATACATGATAAAATACTTCATAATGCCATGTTTGATTCTGGTGATTCTCATAATTTAATGCCTAAATCTGTAATGGAGAAACTAGACCTAGACATCACCAGGCCATACAAAGACCTCTTTTCTTTTGATTCAAGTCAGGTCAGATGTTTAGGATTGATCAAAGACTTATGTGTATCGTTAGTTCAATATCCTGCCAAAACAATCTTAATGGAAATAATAATAGCAGATATTCCACTGAAGTATGGCATGTTATTATCCAGATCTTGGGGTGCAAAGCTCCAAGGATCTCTACAATTAGACATGTCTTATGCTATTATTTTAGTGTTTGGTCAACTTAAGAAACTATACAGAGAAACTTTAATGAAATATGTGGTAAGTAGTCAAGAGAAACCCCAAAATTTCACTATCTACTCAGTACACTCTGATATGGATTCTTTCATTCTTTACAATGCTGAAATTGATTCCTCAAATGAATCAAAAGTTTTAGCAGTAGAACCAAAAGAAATTAGAAATGAAAAGTCTAGTGTTCAAATCCACAAACTTTCTGAGAATAATGATACATCAAATACTCAAGAGAAACCAGAAGAAAGTAAAAAACGAGATCTCCCTATTAATCAGATTCCTGAGACTCCTGACACCAATTATGAACATGAAATTATTTGGCACTTAGAATTTGATGGTTCAGTTAAAAATTAGGAGCAGGAGTAGGAGTTCGGGTGCACAATCTTGAAAATGATCATACTGAAGGCCATGCCTACATATTAAACTTTAGATGCACCAGTAATATGGCAGAATATGAAGCTCTGTTGCTAGGTCTTAAATTGGTCAAAAGATTAGGGGCAATTAGGATATCTGTCTTAGGAGATCCTGATCTAATCATTCAACAGATCAAAGGGAATTTTCTAATAAACGATCACAGCTTAAGATATTATAGAGGAACAGTGATAGAGATTCTCAATACATTTTTGGAAACTCAGCTTACCAAAATCCCAAGAAAACATAACTTGCAATCTCATAGTCTGGCAATGTTTGCCAGCACCTGTAAATTACCATTTGAACCCAACCATCTGTTCATAGCTAAGATTAGACACAAACCAGCCATACCTGACAATTTGGAGAACTGGTAAGTGTTTGACAGTGATAAGAAGATTAACAATTTCTTAACCCTAGAGGAAGAATTTTCTAGCATTAACATAGATGTAGATACATTTAGTGAGTTTCATCAAACAAATAAGATAAAAATAGACATTTCAGAAGAAAGTGCAACTCAAATGCTTCACCCAACAAAATTTACCAACAAGGAAATGCAGGATCTTAAAGAAATGGATATTGATGAAATTATTGAAGGAGAATCTGAAGTTATCAATTTAAAAGATAATCGTTTGCCTAAATGATTAACCCCTTTGGAAGATCTTTTTTATTTCAACGATATTCCAAACAAACCTAAGATGGAACCCTTAAAAGCAGACATTGAAGACTATAACTTGGGAACTGAAGAAGATCCGAAAATGGTAAAATTATCTAAATCTTTGCCCCTGACCAAAAACTCAAATATGTTGAACTAATGAGAGAATTCCAATATGTCTTTTCCTGGAGCTATGAAGACCTACAATATTATGACACCTCTATAATTCAACATACAATACCTCTAAAGGAAAATAAAGAACCATTCAAACAAAAGCTCGGAAGAATTAACCCTATACTGCTTCCCTTAATTGAGAAAGAAATCAAATGAATGTATGAAGCAAGGATAATTGCTCCCATCAAATTTTTAGAGTGGGTGTCTAATTTAGTACCTACCAGGAAGAAAACGGGAGAAATTAGATTATGTGTTGATTTAAGAAATGTAAATAAGGTTTATTTGAAGGACAATTACCCTTTACCTAAGATGGATCATATTTTACAAAGGGTAGTAGGTGCCTCTAGGATTTCACTTTTGGATGGGTTCTCAAGCTATAACCAGATTCTGGTTCATCTTGATGACCAGGAAAAAACTGCTTTTACAACACCATGGGGAACGTTCAAGTATGTTAAAATGCCATTTGGAATTAACAATGCAGGGGCAACCTTGCAAAGAGCAATGGACATAGCATTTTCAAAAGAAATTTATGATTTTCTAGTTATATATCTAGATAAATTGACTGTTTTTTCTAAATCAGATCAACAACATTTGGATCATCTGAAACAAGTATTCTTAAAATGTAGAAAATAAGGTATTTCTTTAAATCCTAAGAAATCCATGTTTGGTCTAGAGGAAGGCAAACTCTTGGGCCATATCATTTCCAAATATGGCAGTAGAATTGATCCTGCTAGAATAGAAACCATTCTGCAAATATCCCACCCCAAAAATGTCAAAGAACTTCAAGCTTTCCTAGGAAAGATTAAATTTCTAAGAATATCTATATCCAACTCAGTTGAATTAATTAGATTGTTTAATAATATGTTGAAAAAGGATTCAAAGGTTAAATGGACAGTAGAAGCCAAACAAGCATTTGAAGAAATTAAAATGGCTTTAACCAAAACACCGGTCCTCACAAGTCCAAAGATTGATAGAGACTTTATAATATTTTCATTTGCATCAGAACACACTATAGCAGTTGTTCTACTACAAAAGGATGATGAAGGATGTGAGAAACCCATATACTTTTTTAGTAAAGCACTAAGGAATGCACCATTAAAATACAAAATCATGGAAAAACAAGCTTATTCACTTGTAAAAGCTATTAAAGACTTTAGAGTCTACATATTGTACTCCCATGTAATAGCCTATGTGCCAAATGTTGTTGTCAAAGACATCTTGACCTAGGATGGAATTGAGGGAAAAAGAGGTAAATGGATAGCTACTATATTAGAGTATGATATTGAAATAAAACCTACAAAGCTTATAAAAGGACAGGGACTGGCCAAGCTCATGACTGAAAAAAATTGCCAATCCCTGGATATTAATGAACTCGATAATGAACAGGAGATGGCAACTCTACAAATCAGCCAAGCCTTTTTAGATTCACATTAGTATGCTGATATAATTTATGTACTATTAAACCTGCAGGCTTCTCCAGGGTTATCCAAAACAAAGAAAAGGTTTTTAAAGATGAAAACTTTAAAGTTCTATATTATAAATAATGTTCTTTTTTGGAAAAATCATGAAGGTATTCTATTGAATTGTTTATTAAAGGAAGAAGCTAACAAGGTTCTCAAAGAATTTCATGTAGGAGATTGTGGTGGACACCATTACTAGAAATCAACTGCAGACAAAATCCTAAGGGCTGGATTTTATTGGCCAACCTTATTTGCTGATGTAAAGAAATTTGTCATTGCTTGCCATAAATGTCAAATTTTTGAAGGCAAGAGAAAACTATTACCTTTACCCCTAAGACCAATTTCCACTAAAAAGCCCTTCCAACAATGGGGTTTGGACTTCATTGGAGAAATCCATCCTCCCTCTTCTGGCCAACATAAATGGATTCTAACTGCCACAGACTATTTCACCAAATGGATAGAAGCTATTCCTTCTAGACAAGCCAATAACACAGTAATTATAGGATTCTTAGAAGCCAACATATTGTCTAGATTTGGCTGTCCTGAAAAGATCGTAACTAATAATGATGCTGACTTCAAATCCAAGAAAATGATAAGTTTCTATAACAAATACCATATCACTTTAGGCCATTTCATAGCCTATTACTCATAAGGTAATGGTCTAGCTGAGTCTTCCAAAAAAAGCCTAATTAATATTATTAAGAAATTATTGGAAGAGAACAAGAAAAATTGGCACAAGAAACTTATTAATGCATTATGGGCAGACAGACTCACTGCCAATAAATCTATTGGAACTAGTCCTTATGAATTAGTCTATGGCATGGAGGTTGTATTTCCTTCATCTTTATGAGTTCCTGTAATGAAATTACTTCAGGGAGCTCGAGTAGAACCCAATGATATTCAAAGGAGAATAAACTAGACCATCCATTTGCAGCAGACCAGAGAAGAAGTGTCTCAAAGATCCCAAGTATTACAAGAGAAGCTTAAGAAAATATTTGATAAAAGAACCAAGGCAGAAAATTTCTACCTTGGAGAAAAAGTTTTAAGATGGGATTCCAGGAGAGAAGATAAGGGAAAACATGGGAAGTTTGACTTCCTATGGAAAGGAGCTTTTATTATCCAGGTCATACAATGTAATAATACTTACTTTCTGAAAAACTTGGATGGCATAGAAACAGAAGAAGGACCAGTTAATGGTCAGATGCTGAAACATTACTTTGATCCAACTTTTTAAGTGTATTCTTACTTTAACATGTACATACTATATCCTTGGTAATGTCACAATTTGGATTGAATAGTAACTTACTGGAGTTGAAGTCCGAAGAGAAGGCCCTAAACTTCATAAGTGGTACTTTCATACATACAATAAAGCAACCAGCAGAAGGAGATTTCAGAGCACAATCAAAGTCATTCAGAAGGCCATCTAACTTGTTGTTCTTGACTTTCCACTAGGAAAAGCCATCCCCAAGTGGAGCCAGTGTTATGCTCTTATATCAATAGGTGTCATATTTCATGATTGACTTGATGAGCTCTGTAATATGTTCATAACTTTTCTTGTTGCAAAGGTTTTCCATATTTTCAAAAAATCAAAAAATTTAAAAAATGTAAAGAAGGTATACCCTAAAAGAAAAATAAAAGGGTGAAAAGAATAAGATGGTCAAAAAAGTGAAAGAAATGAACCACAAACAGAAAAAGACCAGGACAGTGTGCAAGTCTAAATGCCACTACTTTTTCATTTTTTGTAATAAACAATTGTGTGCAGCTTGTCACTTATGCCACAATTCATGAATAACCCAAACAACTTAAACTTGGCTCATTCATTTTTCAATTTCACACTGTAGAATAGAGAATAAATATATGGCCAAACAGTGTAATCTTGGCAGATAAGTAGATAGGTAGAGTAAAGATAGGTAGAGTAAATAAAAAGGAGCTCAAAAGTGTAATCTGAGCCCTTGGATGTAATAAGTTCAGACTTAGGTAGGCTTTCCATGTAAAAGAAAAAGAAGATTAATAAAGGTTTTCCAGTCTAAGTGCACCCAAATAAAGAAGAAAAAATGTCAGGCTAAAGTAGATAGTGTAGGTAGATGGTGTTACAGAATCACTTGTGATAGATAATGTCTCTAAATGTATTAATTTTTACTTTTATCACAAGTGCAGGGAAGACATTACGCTTGATGCAGTTCAAACAAGATAAGGTCAAATAACTAACTTCCATTCAAATTTTTCCCTAAATATTTTACTAATTCCCCCTAAAATATTAAGGTCTTTGAAAATTAAAGGGGCTCAGAGCATTTCTCTGACTTTTGGAGGGACCAGACGCTCGGCCCAATAATTTAAAAGGCCTATACTTAGTATCATCTATACACCATTCGTTTCATTTCATAAAAACCTCTTCCTAAGTAAAATCCTATTTTACTTAGGAACAATGAACAATATCGCCTAAAAACCCCCTTTTTTTATCTTAAGCCTAAGTTTAGATGTATACTCGAAATATTTTAACTTAGCACTTTTATTTCATCCATCATATTAATTCCTAATGTATATTATATAAACCCCAAATAAACATTCAACCTTCGCATATTATTTAATTATATACAAATCCCCAAATCATTATATACCCCACTCTGGTTAATTATAACCATAAAAATAGTTAAAAGGGATTAATGGATTTATCTGAGATTCATTAATAGCCTAAACTCCTCACCCTACAACTAGGAATTAATTAACCCTCAAGGTTAATTAAGAACCAACCCCGACCAATGGCATTGACCCTGACACAATTAAAATATTGTTAAATAAATCGGACTCACCGCAGTTAAAGTCCCATCATACCTCATTTCCCGTCCACCACATGATTTCTCCCCCATCATCCGATAGTTGTCACTGATATCGCTGCCCCCTTGGTGACTGTGCTTTAACATGCAATCACTAGGCAGTTTTCCCTCCATACTCCCACCACGCGTCAGGCAGTTTATGTGATCGCTTGCCCCTGGCCCGATATCACCTAACTCCAAAAGCAGTGTGATCCCATACCACTTACCGCTCTCCATAAAGCAACAAGATGTCATTTCCCCACCTACATTAGTCGCCTAATAATCCAAAAAACCCCACTGACCTTGAATTTGTTAAATAAAATGAACAAAATGTCATTTTCACTATTATACACTATGACCCGTGCTTCCATACAAAACAATGTCCATGTCAACTGTTTGAGCTTTCAGACCACCACCTAGTTAAGAAACTTACATCGACACAGCCTGGAACCCATTATCCTTCTGTCTTAGCACTGATCACTTCCTTGATATAGGTATTTATCCAATTTACACTGAAACCCTATAATTTTGGTTTTCTACTGAAAACTTCTACAAGAAAGGGCCAAATTCAGTTCTAGTCCAGTCTGTGTTTGCCATAAAAAGTTCCCAAACATGTTGTTTGGCCTATTCTCTCACAGAAAACCCCAATTCCATTTTCGAATCCATAAGAACCAAAGATGGAAACCCCTATGGCCTTGAATGTCGCACCCATGAACGCTCCTCACAAAGACTTAGATTATCTGCCTCTGACCGATAAAGATTTTAAGATAACAGACTTATCTAGTGATAAAAACCATCTTCAGGTCTTCTACCAAGCCAAAGATAGTTATCTAAATGGGTTTGATATTTTTGGACTGCGGTAATCTAACCTTCCCATGTATTTCCTCCCCTCAGTCCATGTTTTCCTAGATATAATTCATCAATGTTGTGCCAATTGTGATCCTAACCATAGAGTTGTTATGTCCCCAAGCCAAATAGTCATTTTTCCCATAACTTCTCAATCCATCAATGAAATGTTGCAGTTCCACTCCAGTCAGCCCCTCACCCCTATTTCCATGGGATATTTGCTTGAAAAAGCATCTCAGTTGTCCAAATCATAAGTGAGTTATATCAGTCAAACCTTCATGTTACCAAAGTACTAGCCCAAAGGTCCACCTCCTTATCTGCAGACTTGCTTCACTGAAACTGGAAGACTCGTTGTTGATATGATATCCCTGATTATGGGATTTAACTCTAGTGAATATGTTGATGATATCACCCTAGTGTTATTATTAATCTTTACTCCAGGACAACCTTCTGCTATCAGATATGACTATGCCTCCTATATTGCAAATAAAATCCATGACCAATTCCTGAATCTGGAAAGGGAAGGAGTCTTTAAATACACCACATTCATCTATCATCTTATGTTATATTATTAGTCAGATAATTTTCCTTTGCTTATCAAGAAACTTGAAACCAAAGGAAATCCAAGGTCTGTTATCTTTTGAAGTCTAGTCTTTCATAATACCATTGAGTCCCCTTACACCTACAATAAGTTCATTGACCTATTTGTTCATCCAGCAACCACTCTGTTGACAGGAGTTTCCCCTCCTAGGATCAATGGTGACATAAAGAAAATTCTCCAGCTCTCTAAGCAGTACAAGATAGGTGACTAGTACTTATATAAGAAGCACACAGAAATAAGGATATATCGGTGTGAACTTTGCCCATTCAAGCTACCAAAGTATGTTGCAATGATATTGTTCGCATTAGAGTATTTCATGCAGATTATAAATGCAGATTTAGTCCATTTTTGTAGTGCCAAGAAGAAAACTCAACTAAGAATTAAGAATCAGCTAGGCCCTTTTATATACAACACTAGGGATGCATGGAAAGAGGCTAAAATTTTTTTGGAAGATCACCTTAGATTATGAAAGATTTTTAGGTGGGTACCATATGACCCCAACAGTTTTATATGTGGCAGAAGGATGAAGAACAGGTTATCCCAATATATTCACCACAGGATCCCAGAAATTGAGCAGTTTGCAAAATTGGATGAATGGATAGAGGGGACCCTAGTAGAAGATGTGAGTGAGCAGGTCCATATAGAAAATGCTATGAGAGATCTTGAGAAAACCCTTGACCTAGATTATTTTGGGTAGGTACCATTCAAGCTGTCTCAAAAATCAGCAATTAGTGCATCCACTGCTAGAACCTCTCAACAGCCTCCACAGGAAGTCAACATACTAGCTACAGGAACATCCAAAGGCAAGGAAGTAGAGACCACAAAACAACCTACAATGTTAGATCAGCCTGAAAGTTCCAAATACAAGGGTTAAGTGCCAACTCCTCCAGCTCAAACCCATGTAGAAAAAAGTCCAGTTTTGCAAACTCCTTTAAATAAGGAAAGAAATAAAAATAGCGATAAGGAAACTACTACCCCTACCAGTAGACCTACAGAACAGCCTGGGATAGAAAGGCAAAGACTGAACCCTCTTTCAAAAGAGGAAATAGGTGAAGTGACTATAGACAGTCAAAGAGAAGAAAGGACAATTAGCCAGCAAATTTTCCCATTAGGAGGAACAACCACTAGCTCACAGAGGCAGGAGCCAGAAGGACAACATAGTGCAAAAGTATCATACCTTAGGCGACAAAGTAAAGAGGGCTTAGATATCAAGAAGACATTCACAGAAATAAAGGCCATGAATGACCCATTGAGGCTTCAAATTTACAATCAATATTTAAAAATGGCCCCCATGAATCAACAAAGACTAATGTCAGCCTATGACATTAAAGAAAGTAAGATGGTAATGAGCTACTTCAAGCCAAAGGTACAACAACCTCATTCAGCAGCAGATTACATCAGAACAAACTTGGAAGTCTTGGCAAAGGATATTCATCCTTTGGATCAGATTGATCTTCACAAGCAAACTGGAGAAATGGTCTATTCAACATTGGCTGGTAAAGAAATCATGGCCCACAAGCTACAAAATTCCTTGGATAATACAACGGCCCAACTACACCTAGAGAAAGCCTCATCCCTGGCCAAGGATAACAGAATAAAATCATTAGAAGAAGTCATCATTGGATTGGGACATGATCCCAAAGATGTGAAAGGTGTAGAAGCACTGGTCAAGAAGAAAGAAGAAGACATTGCTGCCCTGAGGAAATAGCTAAAGCTACCTCCTTCAAGGCACCCATAGACTGCTGAGGTTATAAAACAAAAATTTGAAGAAGAGATGAGGGATCTACTCTTGAAACTCAATGAAAGATTGAATGAAACAAAGCAGGGATTAGAAAAAGCACTGAAGGACAATCTGGGAGAGTCAACCTCTCAGCCTCTTGATGTAATACCCATAGTCTTAACAACAGTCCCCTCTACACTTGGGACTATATTAGCACCAAACATCCCAGCAACCACAACATAGGTGGTCACAGGTACAACAACAGTAGGAACAACACAGGGTAGTAGCGCCAATCTGAGCATGTAAGAGCTAATAAAGTGAATGGAAGACATGAAACTACAAGTTTTAGAATTAAAACAGGTAAAAGAACAGTTTGCTAAATTTGAAAAAGCGTTGTGGAAAAAATAAGGGATATTAAAGCATTAGAAAATAAGGTGAAAACATTGGAAAAAGATCTCACTTTTGACAAGCCTCTAGAAGAAATCAAGAAAATTCTTTGGGCCAACATCACTCAATCCATAAATGATGTTTGGTCATCCATCCAAGTGATCTTTGAACATATTGATTTAGTGAAAGTAGCACAAGGAGAAATTCAAAAGATAAAAGCACAATTAGGACAAATGCCTGATGAAGCGAACCGGCTCATACATTTTTCGAATAACAGGAATAAGGAACAAGTGGAAGAACTTGGCATCACAGAAAGGAGAGAGACTATTTTGGAAATCAAAAGGGTGCTAACCAAGAAAACTTTGATGTAGAATTTAGAGAGAAGATGTCAGGATATGTAGGTAGAAATTAATTCTTTCATGGAGAAGTTTGTTATTTTGTAGAATAAAGGGCTACCAAGTCCTTTAGTAATTAATGACAGATTAATGAAGGATAGAGATTATATAGATAAATTGAATAAGTATGCTAGCAATCAAGCTAGTTCATCAGCAAGTGCATCAAGAATAAAAGCACTCCCTACAGGCCGAGTTCTTTATGATAGCTTAGAGAACTTATTTTATGTTGAGCATGAGATAAATCACTTGTTCCCAATCCGACCTACCTTTTTCAGATATACAGAAACTGATGAGACCCTGAAGAAACTTTAGAAACATAGATTTCTAGAGCAAAAATGGTGGGAAGACATGTTGGAAATTTTGTAAATTTATCCTTAGTAAAATGTAAATTTTGGGCTATTTACTATAGTAAGATGAACAAATATGAACAGGGATCAAGCAGGTCGAAGTGTATCAGAACAGGTAAAGACTATCAGTCAAAATAGGGCAGCCAACACATAGTTACTAAAGAAGATAGCAGCAAGCCAAATCATAGGGCCTGCCTCCAGCACACTCAGTAAGAAAAGGAACAGCACAACATTAGTTTACCTTTCTCCTATCTTCGAGACTAGTTGTCTCTATTTTCTGTTAACTTATTCTTAGTCACCCTAGAATATATCTCACTCTGTTATGAGATATTTTTTGTAAATTGTTTTGTATAAATACCCCCTCAATTGGAGTATTGAGGGTGGATTCTTAGACATTGCTGTAATATTGATTATTTTGGAATAAAGTGTTGTTGGACCAACTTTTGCATGGCTTGCTGAATAAAGATTTGATGCAAAGGACTTTCCATAGATTTCTTGAATCAAACACCATATCAATAAGTCTTCTATACCTTGTGTTTTAAAGTTTTCCTTGTTTCTTTTATCATCTATGTTTCATATTTGAAATGATAAACAAAAAAGAGTAATTCGGAATATGCTTAATGAACTATGTTTTTAATCGTTATTATTGTCTATGTTTTCTTCTAAATTAGAATAAACATTGAAACCTTAATTGCTCTTGTTTACTAGTTCATTCACTTTGATTATTAATTAAAGAATACTTAACTACTCTTTATTAGTAATCAATTCAAGTTCCCTTTTTCAAATAGGTTGAAGGATTCTTAACTGTTATTCACCTATTTTGAAACCATTCCATTTATTCCAAATCTTTGTTTTTTCCCTGTTTGACTATCTTGCTCTGTAAAACCATATTCTGTTGAGAAATCTAATCCAGTTAAGCCATCTTCTTTGACTCCATTAGCCCAATGGCCTAAACTAGTCAGTCCTACCTTTCTGCTATTGAATCTCACCACCCAAACTGAAACAAAACTCCTAAACTTCATAACTAGCCTAATATCTTTCAAAACAAAGCTAAAAATTAAAGAGAGAGCCCTCTCTAGATATAGATTGGCTAGAATCTGTATCTAAAAGATTGGTTTGTGGTTACCTTGGACCCCTTTCCCCTTCTTACAACTCCTGGGAAAATCTGAGTGATAACAAGTTTCACCTCCTACTAGGGGTATGGAGCCACTTGTTAATGGTGAATAATCAAGGGTGCAGAAAGACAACATATCTACTATAACTACCTTTCCATCCAATGGAAATTGGATTATACGAAAAAAAATAGATACGACGGCCATCATGGCATATGTGCAACTACGACCCAGCAAGAGATTATAGTCAAGTTTTTTGTCCACATATTCTTTGTCGACCATTACGGTTTTCCCACTCAAAGTGATGGGAAAACTAGCTATGTATCATTTTGGGATAAAGGTGTGGCCGTCAAAAGCTTTAAGGAGTTTGACGGTGGGGATAGTGTTGGGGAACACAGGCGAGCCAACATGAAGCCGACATGACACAAGTAGAAGCACCTTTGTTGATGACAGTTCTATGTATACCTTTACCTTTCGACGTGATATGTACCTGAAATGCAAGCTGGTGGAAAAGGGGAGGTTTGCACTTTTCCATGTCGAAAATAGCAAGCATGGAATCCGTAGGGTCAAGACCTCCAATAGCCAAAAGCAAAGTTTTCCGTTGGGTGGGGCGTGTTTGTAATACTTCGAGCGCTGACATAGCCAATAGCGCTTGCGCCAAATTCTCTACGATGTTGTAGTGTTGGGCGGCACATGCAGATGTATTGTGCATTGTGCATCGAAGTTCCCATTTTGGGGGTCGAATTACAAAGTCCTCAACCAGCCTTTTGATATGCAAATCATTGGGCGGTGATGGGTTTTGACTTGAGGATGGTACTACTGTAGGAGCGAGAAGAGCTCCATAAGATTTGGCTCTTGTGATGAGTTCTACCATTTCAAATGTTAAAATGGTAGAATATCCTTCATCGAATGAAGGATGTTGCAAACCATCATTGCCCCCTGGCATGGGTTGCTATTGGTTTGCAATAAGATTTTGCTGCCACTGAGCGGGAAAAGAATTATTCAGGACATCGGGTTCCTACGAGTATCCTTTCTAGCAAGGTAATCTGTGCATTCTTGAAGACATGGACAATGCTAGGTTACATGGTCTTCAGCACAGAGTTTGCAAGGAAATTTGGCAAGTGTATCGTTTTCATCAGTAGTAGGCGCAACGGCCTTCTGTTTTGGGTTGGGCTGCTTTATTGACTACTCCTCAGAAGGAGCAGCCTTTTTCTTATTCTTCTTTTTCTTACCACTAGGATTTTGTGTAGACTACACAGTGTTTATCGCAGTGGCAGGAAGAGCAGTTGTATTGGTAGAGGGGTCAACTGCCATCTTGGCAATGGAACCACTGAGTTATTTTACAGCGTTCCAAGAGGTTGCGTCGACATTCCCGTCGGTGTGCACTCTGGGGCGCTAAGTGGTGGAAGCATTGGGGTTACCAGGAGCATGGGGGATTATGTCGTAAAGAGTGCCAGACTATGAATAAATCAAATCTAAGTGTTGGGCATGACATATGGATTGGTCTTCTATGACCGCACCACCTAAAGCAACATCTCTAGTGATTTGTGGGAGTAAGGACTTACAGAACTAGTCTGTTAAGAGAAAATTAGGGATGGGAGCTTTGACTAACCTCTGCCTACGTCTCCATTCATGAATATGATCGGAGATGTGGGTGGCAGTATCTTGACAAAATGAAGTAAGGAGCTCTATCCCAGTCTCATAGCAAATAGGTAACTGAAAGTGCTTTAGGAACTCCATCGCTAAAGCATCAAAGGTATTTACTAACATGCGTGGTAACTCAATATACCATTTCACGGCATTGCCAGTGAGGGTGCAGGGGAAAAGACGTAACTAGACACTATCATCCACCATAGAGTTAGAAACACACCAGAGATGGTAGGTGGTGATATGGGTGCCCGGATCCTCCCCTTGTTTTCCATCGAACTTTGGGATGTCCATTGGTATTTTATGCGGGATCGGCGGCCATTGTAAGTTGTGGTAGATAGGGTCGTTTGTCAGCTTGTATAAGTCGGGAATATCCATCGTTGCCAAAATAGGCAGAGAATTAGGTGCCCCTTATTCAGACCATGGTGATGACGGATGACCTAAGGAGCTCTGTGCTCCTCCCATCATTTGGTTCCCCATAATGTACATGGGTTGCGTGGTGTAGTAGTTGCTTTGTGGTATGGTGTTGTAGAGTGGATTTCCATGAGGATTTTGACATTGGGGTATGAAATTTCCCCTAATATAAGCGGTGCCTCCTTGACTCATTTGAGTTTGTGAGTAGGGTGCCCCCATGGATTGGTTGGGAACCCCTTGTGGATTCCTGACTGACACAGAACTAACCATTTGACTTTGATTAACAAAGGGAACACTCATGTCAATTAGCGACTTTCCATGCATGCCTGAGAATGGTGGTGAAACTATGACATTGCCTACTGGCATGTGCATATTGGGAACCCCCCCAGATATTTGAAGCTAGGGTTTCGAACTATACATTAGCGGTCGACCGTGTTGTTGGTAAACGGGAGCCATGCCCGTAGTGCCACATTGAGTGTTACATGGGACACTGTATGTGGAACTTGTCGAAGGTATGCATTGTGGCAGCATAGGAGTGGAACCTGGCATCTGTTGGGTTCCACTTATAGAGGGTTTTACGTGAGTTGTCGTACCTGCGACAAACGGGATAGCGGGATTCCACATTACCGGTGTTGTGATGACCATCGACTAGGGAAGTGGTAGAGGTCCAAGAGTGTCTCTAAAATTCCACATCCTATGAGTTGTCAACTGGATAGATCGGAAAGTTCCACCTAGTGAAGAGGGAAGTACAGATACCATGGGAACCATGATAGGGTCCGATGGAATTGTGAGTGGTGTTAAAGTGAGGAAGAAATCCTTCTGTGAAGAAATCCTCCGGAAAACTTGAATCGTCGGTTGTCCACACATATCCCATTTGAGATTTGGGAGACTAATTCCTTGAAGATGAGGAATCTGAGTCAGTGGAACTTGATGGATCTTCCATAATGAGTGGAGGAAGTCCTAACAACCGTTTGGAGTGATGACGAGGGCCAGATGTAGCCACGGTGACCGTTTAAGTTTTATCAAATAAATTTTAATGTTATAATCTTTAAAATGTCAAAAATGATAGCACTCAGATACTTAAGAAAAAAAATTACACTAAATATATCAATCAGCAAACAAAGGGAAAGTACCTCGTCTGATAAGCACCAATCGCTGGAGATGAAACCCAATATCTCAATGAATAATAGAGAAGGATGGCCAAATGTACAGTTACGGTTACTCTAGAGCTTTGCCTGAACCTCATATTGAGGGGCCAAGTACTCTCGTGAAGATGAGCACCCTCCCAAAAACTGAAGATAGAGTAGATCCGTCCATGTTAGGTATTGGGAAAGCCTATCCGAGTCACCTTGTGTAGGTACCTAGAAGTTTTGGCCACTAGAGATATCTCAAATCACAGACATTACTAGGGGGGACATAGTCGTAGACAACATGTTGTGTGGGCAGGAAACCTGAGTCCCCGACTCAGTTCCGAAATCCTCGAAGGGACCCCCAGTGCACAGAATTCCCAAAGGATTTGTAAGAGAAGGCGGGCTACCTTCAATTATAGTTTGATGTTGTCTCGTATTTCGCTCTGTTGTTAGTGGAGTGGTCCTGGTAATATTAGTGCAAAAGGAATTTTCACTCGTTAATGACACTAGTTTTGGTTTTCAACCTTGGGCAGTTCACTCACATGCTTATCCCAAGATCCTAGCCTAGATAATGTTAGTTTTCTCAAAAGAGTAACTAATTGATTTTAATGTAAATTTTAAGTGTACTTAATTATTTGTCTTCGGTACCCCGGATGCGGGTGACAGCAGAGCTCGGGAGGATGAGCCACATGGCTCCCATGTGATGCACCATGCGACGAACCATGCGGTTTAATTCCCCCAGCACATCAGCCGTCAATGGGTTAATTTGCCGGGGTGGTAGCTCAGGGCATTCATTGCCGGCATGGTTGACAGGATGGCGGAGCTTGGAGGGCATTCAGAACACTGGGGTGGTGTTATATATCTGGCCGGGGACTGCAACAGGCCATTGTTTCCTGAATTTAACTGTCAGGCTGGGGTTTGGAGGCCGAGAGCTCCGCTGTGGGGGAAAGACTGTCGCTGGTCGAGGAGCACGCCATCACAGGCTGCCCTCGGGGTCGGCTTTCAAAACCTCGATAGAGCCACAGTCAGCAGAGGAACAATCTTAGAGGTTCGGGAGGTGAACTCTGAGGGAGGAAGGGAGCTGTCTGAGATATTGGGAGCTGATTCAAAGACGAACTCTGCAGGCGGAAGGACGCTGTCTGAGTCAAGGGTGGCCAATTCAAAGGAGAAGGAGTAGAATTGGGAAGCTTGGGGAAAGGTTATAGAGGAACACCAAGACAATTTGCAGGGGGTGGATGAACCGTCCATGGCCAGGGGTTCGCAACCGGCAGCCCAGTCGGAGGGGGTCAGGTCGGGGCTCGGGCAGGGGACGTGGACGCGGAGGAGCAGAAAGGGAGCACCACCATTGTTGCTGTTGCTACTACCATCGTCGAGCCGGGGTCGCGCCTCTTCATGCTGAGCAATATGTGGAAGTCAGCGGGGCAAACGTGGAGGGGCCAGCCCTCCCAGCATTTGGTTCGGTGGTCTTCACCCTGGGGAAGGCGGGGGACACTCTTGGAGTTAGGGCGCACGTCTCTGTGCTCTTCACGCAAATCCCAGAAGAGGCGGGCGAGGGGACACCTCCACGAGGGGAAGATCCTCCCCCGGCTAACCCTGGTCATGAACATCCCTTGCCACCTCCACCAAGCGAGGCCACGACCTCAGGGAAGGCGGTCATGGACGACCCCTCTACCTCCCAGTCAGCAAAGGCTCCAAACACTGCCAAGTGGGCAGCCATGTGGGAGGGTATTCCTGAGGGGCATGGGCGGTGCACAATTGAGGAGGAGAAGCCTCCTGGGGATGTATAACCCTCCGCTGCAAGCTCCAGATGTGGCCAACCTCTCCAAATTCAGGTCCAGTCATCTGTTTACTGTTGCTTTTTATAGTTCGGGTCAGATCTCGTCCTGGTTTCATGATGTTTTTGATATATGTCTAGTCTGTACTGTCACGGTTAATGTCTTTGCGTCAGATAATAGCAAACCCAAGTAGGCCAGAGAAGACAGCCCCATGCATGGGCTGGATCAGTTTTGGGCCTCAGTTCTGTCATTTTGTCATTTTGGGATCAGTTTAGTGCCTCTGTCGGCCTCTCAGAGAATTCCTGATGAATGCCTCCCCTGCGTGGGAGATTTTGAGTCGGTCTGTTTCATCCATGGCACCTCTGATGGCCATGGAAATGCTGTTAAGTCTAGCTACTTTGCATGTAATTTCAAACTTGTACATATAATAGATATTTAGACAGTTTACCGAGAAAAAAAAAATTATTTGTCTTCGGTAGGGGTGTTGATGTATGAATA